>PVJX010049864.1:0-10913 GCA_004027295.1 Dolichotis patagonum | reverse complement strand
TCATGCACCCTCGTGTCATAGTTATTAAGTGGACAGAGCAATGGAGCCATATGGGAGGAGACCATATCAGCCTGAGCTGACGGTGCAAAGTGTCCTCACAAACCTTTGATCCACGCAGTGTGCTAGAGGTCCTGGGTACTGACTGCAGTCTCCACCAAGGGGATGAGGAATGGGCTCTGACTGATCCAGCGGGCTCTGACGGAGGCAGCCCTGCCTGTGTCAGAGGGTTTATGACCATTTCCTTCCTGTGAGGAAACAACAAAACGTGAGTGAGATTTAACAAACGAATGCAGAATGTGGCAGGGAGTCCCTGAGCCCACCATGTGAGACGCAGGTTCCTGGACTCCATCGTCATGGCTAGACACAGGACGGGGCTTCCTGCTGAGTTAGAAGGGACCCTCTGGGTCCCAGGGCAGTACGGCCTCTGTGCCTGTCCTTCCATTCCTGGGCTACCCCGCTTCGTCTTCAGACGGTCTGCTGGGAGGGACTGCGGGACAGCAGGCGCCAGGCTGATTTTCCCTGCTCTCTATGCGGTGTTGGCTGAGAGCTCTCTGTCTCTCTCTCTCTCTCTTGCCGTGGCCGGAGAGCTGAGACTGCTGGCCTTGAGGCTGAGCCCCTACCCAGCCCCGGGGGAGTGTGCCGTAACCAGAACGCACAGGCCTCTGTGCTCCTGCGCTGTATTCGGGCGTGGGCACTGGTGGGTTTGGGCAGCCAGTGGTGGAAACACCACCCGAGGTGAAAACACACAGAGGACACTTACCGGCATCTTTGAAAGAACAGTCAGGTGCCAGGCAGAGGTCAGTAGCGTGGTCCCTGCTGTGACCACCTCCATCTTGAAGCTGGCCTTCGGCTCTGTACTGCTGGCTCCAAGCTGACCCAGCTTCTGTCCTGTGAGCAGGGACTGGCTGTCCGAGAGCTACTGCTCTGCCAGGCCTGTGCCTACTGTGTGTGTGTGTGTGTGCGTATGTGCACATGCACAGGGCGGTGTACAGATGGCCATGTGGTGGATGGGCCTGTGAAGAGCGGGGGCACCTCGGGGTGATTGTGCTCTCTCCTGGACACCTCATGTGGGTCTCATCAGACGCTCCTGGGGAGCAGGGGTGGAGGGCTGCTCGGGAGGAGCCTGGGCTTTGGTGTGGGTGTGGTGGTCCTGAGCAGAGCACAGAAGTTCCATTTGTGAGCAGCACCCTGGGGACCCCAGGTGCCTCCAAAGGGGTTCACTTGGGTTTGTCTGGCTCTGCATTTCTGTATCACCTTTGGTGAGCAGACAGGGAAAGGAACAGAAGGATGGAAAGGCAGTGTCCTCTGGGGAGCCGAGGGACCCAGAGCTCCCTTAGATATGCTCACTACAGCCAGGGAAGAAGGCACACGCCGGCTCTCTGAGGACTGGCAGGTTGGGGGAGCCAGAGTGACCTGTGTACACCAGCAGCCTGACCGCACGGTGCCCAGGGGTTACACAGGGCTGCAGGCCTTTAATTAACCGGTAACAAGAAGGCATGAGTCAGCTCATATGAAAGAGGGCTCTGCTGGACAGCTGGACAGCTGCAGAGCAAGGGCAGCCAGGGGGTTGCCAGGGTGCAAGAGAGGGCTGAGGGCTAGCACTGCCTCCCTGGCGCCTCTGAGTTTAATCTGAGGACAGAAAGGCTCGGAGCAGTGGGGCGGGACGAGAGGAAGAGCCTGGAGCAGAGTGCTGTTCTCGTACCATCCCAGAGGTGAGTCCTGAGGCCCGGGCCTGTTCCTTGCCCGGGATCAAAAGGTGGGGACGACTTCCAGGCTGCTTGCAGAAGGCTTCGCAGTTCTCAGGTAGCTGAGCAACCTGGAGTGTCCCCCAGGAAGCCGGCTCCTCCTGTGTTTAGAGATGTCCACTGTAGGGTCACAGGGAGGGACCGGGGGTGGGGGCAAGGCTAAGTGGTCGGGGGAGCTGATGCATCAGGACATCTCGCTGGGATTTGATGCATCTTTAATTTTTTCAATTTTCTTTTCTTCTATCTTTAAAAAAAATCCCAGTAGGCACAGAGGGCCTGGAGCTGGTCTGACCTCCTGTTCTGACAAGCCTGCCTGCCGCTGACAGCTGAGCTGTAGTGGTCCCCTGCTTGACACATGTAAACACTCTTAAGGGACATCCTCCAGACAGGTTGCCGTGACCTGCCGCGCAAGTGCAGGCTGCCGATTAACACATCACAGCCGCACGTGTGCGCACTCTGATCTGCCCGTCCCGTGGGTGCAGCTTACCGAGGCCTGCCTCGCCCTCTCAGCGCTCAAGCCAGCGTGAATCCCCTCTGCTCGACCTTCCAGCATCCATGCCCTGCCCCCAGCTTCCTTTTCTCTTCTTCCTCCTAATTCCTCCCTTCCTGATTCCTTCACATTTTGTGTGTCTTTCGTCAACGCAACTTAGAAGGCACTTCTTTGTTTCTGTGGTGAGTGTCTGGTAACTGCCTGGGGACATCGGCTTCGTATCTGCCTTGGAACGGACAGGCCCAAGATGGTGCTGCAGCCACACTGCCTTTGTCTCCAGGGGCGTTTGTTGGGCTGAAGGAGGCCTCTTGAAGGCAGCTTTGCTTCGGATTTATCCTAAAATCTGAGCAGTGGTGAGGTGTTGTGGGGTGGCCAGGAGATGGGTAGAGAAGGAGATTATTTAAGGGGAAAGAGAGAAAAAAGACAAGAGGAAGGCAGGATACAGGAGAGATGGAGACAGATGGACAGACACTGGGCGAAGAGGGCGAGAAGGGGAGAGACCTTCTGCATGAGCTCTGCTGGCCTGACCAAGCCCATATCAATAGTGGTCAGTAAAGCCTGAACCCCAGGGGAGTCTCTCCAACTCCTCTGCTCTTTGCAAGGTCCCTGGGGTCTCCACAAGGGTTGGAGAGAGGCCTCAGAATGGCTGAGCTCCAATCTGATTAAGTTCTGCGCGTATCCCAGTCTGGCAGTTGCAAAATGTCTCTGCTGTCTGTTGCGCTTCTCTCCAAGAAGCGTATGTAACATATGACCGACCCAGTGGCCAAACAGCTGCTCCAAATAAGAAAATGAAGTGTCTCTTTCTTCTGCAGAGTGGGGAAGACTGGATTCTTTTTCCAGTTGCTGAAACTATTTTGACTCAGTTATTAAATGTCATACTTAATCCATTTTCTGAGGGGACGGTTTCTACCTGCTGAAAACGTGCATGTGGCCAGGCGTGCAAGTGACTGTGGTCCTCTGGATAGGAAAGGAGCACGTCGGTCTGCCTGTGTGCAACGAACCTTTGTTGTCAACAGCTTGTTTTGAAGAAGCAGGCACACAGCTGGTTCCTACAGATCCAAACTCTTTGAAAGCTGCAAATTCATAAAGAAAGCCCCAAATAGAATTTGAGCATGAATTGCTTTACCCAAGGTGTGAAACTTCAGCACTAAACAAGTCCTCTTTCTCACAACTGTTACCATAAACAATGGGATTAACTGTAGCAGGGGATGTGGCGGGAACTGGAGCCAGCCGGAGCCACGGGCTCGGATTTGCTTAAAGGAGGCTCCCGGGGCTGCACAGCCGCTTCCAGGGCGAATCCTCTTCCTATTCTGGTGGAAGTCCGCTCTGCTTTTTTGAATGCAGAAAACAACAACATATGTTTCAATAGGTCGATTCGCAGGGTCACATTTAAGCTGGCTTTGCTTTGTATGTGCAAACATGGAGGACAGAGAGCCTGGGAGGTCACGCCCAGTTTGAGAAATGTCACAGCTGGGACTCCAGGGGCTGAAATTCTCTACATCATGTGTATGTTTATATCGTTAAGGGATAGGAGAGAGACAGAGAGAGGTAGAGGAGGAGGGAAGGAGAGAAGGAGAGCGAGAAAGAGAGGTGTCTGCTGAGAGCTAACAGCCTGGCTTAGATTAGAACTTTCTTATTTCCCCATAAACATCTTACATACAAGCTATGTTTTTTATAGTAAAGGAATACATCCACATTTTGGTTTTTTAACATATTGGCTGTCTCTGGAAATTCATTTGCATATGACAGTAGGGATGTGTATCGTATTACAGCACATGATGGACAGGACAGGTATCAGAAGTGCCACTTTTATCCCAAAGCCTGCTGGAACCTCCCGCCTGAGCCCACCGTCCCAGGTAACTTTCCAGTGCCTCACCACCTTTTCTCCCGCTGGCTGGCGGCCCTTTGATGACGTATCCCGTGCCAAGTTAGAAAGGATAATTTGCTAACATTCAGTCCTTTTGTGTCACCTCCAAGTTTCATGTTAAGCAGTTTGCACCTCAGAAAGCATTATTGGGTTTACATTTCTGGAAGTATTTTCCATTATTCATATTTAAATTACATTCCTTTGAGGAGGAGATAAAGGCCAAAAATTTGTGTCAAGAGACAAATAATGTAGACAGCAAAAAATCTCAGCCTTTTGTTACTGAAGGTACAAAACATTCCTACAGGAACCAAAATACCTAAAAAGTATATGGTTTGAGAATAAGAGATTCAGTGATGGAAGTAGCTGGGGGAGGGGTTTAAATGTAATGTTTATTTTAGAGCAGTTTTGTTTAATTAGGTTGTTTTGAATGATGGGCTGTGAGTCTAAAGCTAAGTTAGTCTGTTTGCTCCAGGCCTTTCCAAAAGCTTTTTCAGGTACAGGGTGTCTCACCTGTGGGCAGAGACCCTATCCCAGGACCTGAGGCGTTAGGTCAGGGAGTATGGTTTTCTTCCTAGGAATAACTCTCCAGGAAAGAAACACAGCACCAGGGAATAGGGAGGCAGAAAACTAGGGTGTGGCAAACCGTCTGGGAAAGTGGGCATGGCCTGGGTTCACAAAGTTCCAGGATGCATGTGCAGAGCAGATCCCAAAGCTCTGCACTTGGAACCAATCAGGAAGTGCTATCCTTAATTCCCAGCACTTGAGCAGGTCTCTGATAGGATGGTCCACCCCTGACGTCAGCCCAAGGAATGGAGGCTACAGAGACCACTGCCTCGCTCTTTCACAGTGGCCCCCCTGTCCTCCTGTACAGTGTGTTTTGCTTCTTACCTTTGATAAATGTAGAACTTTCCTATCTTTTGGTCCTGTTTGTACAATTTTCTGTACAGGACCACAAGAACCTAGAAATTCTAGAAGGAAACCCCAGCATCCCAGTAACGTTTTTGATAAGAACTCCAAAAAGCTGCTAATGAGAACAGAGTAATGAAAAGGTCTTTTCAATTTGGATAAATTTTGTAAGAAATAAGAGCATGACTTTTATTTTTCTGACTTACAAAACTCAGAATGAACTCATTTTCCCTTGTAATCTCAGGTACTCAGAAGACTGAGACAGAAGGATGCGTTGAGCCTGGGAGTTCAAGAACAGCCTGGGCTCTGTAGCAAGACTGTGCCTTGGGTGGGAAAAAAGAATACATTCCTTTGAAAGAGTCATGTAAAAGGTGTTGAGTTTGGCAGGACATGCATGTAATCCCAGCACTGTGGGAAGCTGAGGCAGGAGGACTGCAAGTGTGAGTCCAGCCTGGGGACATTTAGAAACATAGCAAGACTGTCTCAAAACAAAAATAAAAAAAAATCAAGGGGGGAGGTGCTGTGGACTGTGCATATAGCTCAGTGCAAAGGCTCTGGGCTCGATTCCCAGTACCACACACAAAGAAAGTTCAGTTTGTTACCACAAAAACAAGTGGCGACCGCAGTGTGCAGAGGCCCATGCTTCCTGCTGGCAAGGCTGTGGCCTCACGTCTCACTGGGAAAGCGCCTGCAGCCCTCACAGGTGCCGGACTCACAGCTCCTCTGGCCGGGACCGCGTCCCTATCCAGCTCCCAGGTGAAGAAGTCCCCCGCGCCCCGGGCAGGAGCCACGGTTCTCTGTGTGGTGCCTGGTCAGGCCCCTCCAGTGGGGCTGTCTGTACACAGCAAGGAGCACCCGGCACCCAGCACCCCGTTTCCCAGCCCTGTCTGTGCGGCCGAGCGAGCTGTGGCCCAGCACGCTGACCGAGCTCTGCAGGGCGTCCGCCAGCCTCTGCTCCTGTCCTCTGCATCACGGTAACCTCTCGAGGTGGGTGCTGTTCTAAGGTCCATCGCAGTGACGCCCACGTAGGGTAGCTGCTTCCCAAGTGTTCCACAGCTGCTGGGGAGCCCGTGTTGGGTACACTTGGACACCCAGGCCTGCGGGGTCTGCAGGGATGAGTGACACGCCTGCATCCTGGGACCACATGGCTGTCCCTGGTGCATTTCATTTAGACCTTTTCATGCTCTGAAGCTTGGTTCCCAACAGGGTGTTTGGTGAAAATTCACCAGTGACAACTCAGGAAGTGGTGGGTGACAAAAAGTCTCAAGTTACAGAAATAAAACAGACAAGTCAGAGTGGCTCAGAGCAAAACTTCTCAAAGACAATTCTTGATCTGCTGGTCACTGCTGTGACACTGGGTGCTGGTCGGCCACACTGGTTCCAGGGCACCGGCAGAACTGCTTGCCTGGGAGGAGGCCCAGGAATCTGCATTCAACAGAGAGACACCTGTCCCTTCCTCATCGCCAGCCTGGAGACAGGGGGGTGGTCTCCGTGGCCACCAGGAGGAATCACACCCTGTGCATTGCAAAATCAAAGCCAGGAGACAGAGGTACCCAGATTTCCAGACAATAAGTAATCACCCCAGGGGACAGGGAAGGGCTGACAATTTTATGAAATAGTGTTTAGAGCTGAGAGAGACAGACAGAGAGAGAGAGAGAGAGAGAGAGAGAGAGAGAGAGAGAGCCAGAGAGCCAGAGAATATGAGGATTTCATGGTGCGGCCCGCAGACTTCCTTCCGGAGATGCAAGCAGCTCTGGAAGCCTCTCTGGACTCCCCCCGGTGGAGGCTCTGGGGGCAGATAAATAACCCCTCCAAGGAAAGAGATCAGAAGCACTTAAGTGCAGATAAAAGGATGAAATATGGCTGCAATTCATTGTTGTGGGGTTTTGCAGGGAGACAGGAGTACTGAAAGAGCAAAGTGAAATTCAAAAAAAAGGGCAAAGGAAAAGGAACGGAAGAGAGAAAGATGGGGTACGACTGACCAGTGAATGAACTGCAGCCCCTGAGAATGGGTGCTGCTGCGCTGCGTGGTATTTTCCTGGAATTCAAAACAAAGCTCGGGAAAGCACTCAGCGCAGACCGAGGGCTCTGACCTCACGCTGCTGTCTGGGGACCCCCGGTCCTGTGCTGTCCTCCCGGGGCTGGTGTTTCCCGGAAATCCTCGGGGCTGAGCCCACACACCTATTGCCAGTCATAGGAGACAGATGGAAATTGCTCTTGGTCAACAGGGGCAACTTCAGAGCACACTGCCCCGTCCCGGTCCACCGGCAGGACAGCATGGCAGCTGGGTTTGCAAAGCTTCAGCTTTTAGTGCCGGTCTTGGGCCTTCATTTCAGGCCCTGGGAGCGGTCCTGGCAGTCTCAGGTCTGAATCCCAGCCCTCTCACCCGCCTCTCTGCTCATCTCAGAAATCTCCCCAGGTAGAAGCATTTGTGGATTCGGGCCACTGGCTCCTGCAAACTTGGTCTGACAGGAGAAGTGAGAAAATTCTCACAGAATCCTCTGCTGTTAAGAATCTGACAGTTCCTTTCTGCCAGGAGAGACCCAGATTCTGTGGTCTTTAACTCCGGTCTTTACTCTTCATTGGCTGGACACATGTGGGGCACCCAGGGGTACACGTGTGTCTGCACGCTGGCCCTTGGGAGCTGTTTCTCCCCCCTGGTCTCTGGGGAGTGCTTCCCTGCCATGGTGGGGTGAAGGGGGGGTTTACGGAACCCAGAGCGCTGTTTTGAGAGTTGAATGGGATCAGTCAAGTGCAGGTTAAGGAACAAGGCCCGGTCAATCACTTCGAGGATACAGGGCATTTCTGCATGCCTGTGTTCCTAATAATTTTGACCCAGATTCCTTTTCGTAGTGCCCCAGAGGGATTGTAGAATTGGGCAATCAGTAGCTTGCAAAAAAAAAAAAAAAAACATTTAAATTTAATTTTACTTAAAGAATCAGATCACGTTGATAAAGGTTGAAATAAAGATTGGGTGAGTGGAGAAAGCCAATTCTAAATGAGCCAAACTTGCATTTTTCCCTAAGGAAAACCACCTGAAGACAGCTGGGAGGTTAGGCAGGGTGGATCCCGTTCTCCTGGAATCCTCCCTGGCTTCCTTCCCTTCTCATTTCTCCCTCCACTGTGGATGTCCCACAAAGCCAGGGAAGGGTCTCGTGGCCTCCCATGGCCACCTTGCCCTCCAGCAAATGGGCCTCTGTGTGCTGTATCAGCGTGTGTGGGGCAGAGGGTGGCGTTTTGCTTTACCCGTCCCTCGGGCCAGCAGGTATGGGGCATGCTCCACATGTTTTAAAGAAACTGGAAACAAAACTTAAGTTAAAAAGTTAGTGAGAAAGACTGCCCAATAGCCACAGCCCGGCATAGCTGGACCCTGGCGGAGTCCTCAGGGCGTTTCTGGGTGTAGTTTGGTCCTCTGTGCACCCCCGTGCACCCTCCAGGAGCTGCTGGGAGCTGCACAGTGTGACAGCCTCCCGGGCTCTCTGTCAAGCGGGTGAGATGGGGGCGCTCAGCCCAGGGCCCGGCCTGCGGGACTCCGCCCGGCACACAGGACACGAACGGAAGTGTCCACCGGGGCCAGCGGGCTGCAGCTTGCCCAGTGCCTTCTGCTCAGAGCTTGCGCCTTCAGGGAGAGAGCTCCGCTCTGAGATCCATCGCTGGTTCACAGCAAGGCAGCCCCGGGTGGGCTGGCCCTGGAAACGTCTCCTGTTTATTTGCTTTTCTAACCATTTTGTAGTTTAAGGGCTTCACAGTCATTTTAAATTAATCAATTTTGAATTGATTCTGCTTAAGGTGTGAGGTTCGGAGTGAGACTCACTGCTTGCCCGTGGGGTTCATTATTGGCCAGAGGCATTTGTTAAAGAGCTTGCTCCTCTTCCCTGGACTTGTCTCTGTCCATTTAGAACCCTCTGGGTGCACAGTGTTTGGGGGTCTGTTTCTCATTCCACAGGAGTGTCTCCCACTTCTCCAAAGCCACACTGGCTTAAGGGCTGCAGCTTTATCTCATGCAGTAATGGCCAGGAGAACAATTCCTTCCACCTCCTTCTCTTTCAAGGTTGTTTTTAGCCATCCATGTTCTACATTCCATGTGATTTAAGTGGTGAGAAACTTTTTCTAGCAAGAAAAATGAGCTATGAAAAATCAAAGAGGATGGTCTTATGTACAAAATTTTTTTAAAAAGATTGGTAGGGTTGTGGGAAACCTTGGGAAATCCTTGATGCCAAACGTGTGACACCCCGAGAGTTCTAAGAGGGTTTTGGCCTTTGCAGGCTCCATGACACTGCCGTACAGAAGGGAGGGGGGTAGGGGAGACCTGAGAGCAGAAGCCCCGCTGATCTCGGGCCTGCAGAGGTAGAGGTGTGGGTGGGGATTTGGCCAACGCCCTCAGAGGGAAAACAGCATAAATTCAGCTTCTCTCACTTCTCCCAGACAGATGCTGTCCACGTCTTGCTCTGAACGGAGAACCCAGGCCGAGGGACCCTGGGAGTCTCAGCCCCGGGCCCCCCACTGGTGATCTTCAGGGTTCAGCTGCACTGGAGCGGAGCTGTCGTTGTTTCCTACTGGCTTGTGAGTTCTTAGTCCACGTCTAGTTCCGTCTCCTGCTTAGAGTGCCTTTATGACTTTAGTCTCATGTTTCTCTATTATTTTGCTCTTTCATAGAAGAACATGCTTTTAAACTTTCGAACGTTCCTTAAATTCTGGAAAGGCAGAAGAATGCCTAGAAAAATATCTATGACTAAAAATTATATTGAGAAGTAGGGTGATGTGAAAGCCTGGTGCCCATAGTTTCGCACCCCCTTCATTTCCTGCCAGCAGTCAGTGTCTGATCAGCGTCCCTCAGGCGGGGCAGCAGCGGCTCCTCCTTGCCCATGGGAGAGTGAGTGGAAAGGACCCGGGAAGGGCGCCCCGGGGAAGCACCCCGCCTCTGCTCGGCAGTTCCACTCCTGGAGGAAAACGCGGAGGACCACAGCCTCACCTGGAGCGGGATGCAGCGGCAGTGCTGAGAGACCATTGCTAGTAATGAAGGAACCTGGGCACAGCCCGCATGGCCATCAGCAGATCAGATGGACGCTGGTGACCACAGTGCAAGACCGTGAGCTGCAGCCTTGGCCATGGGAAAGAGGCTGCTGCGGGCAGCAAGGAAGGGACAGAAGAAACAGCAGCGTGGTTACGTGAACAGGAAGCTCAGTAGCCTATCCGGCTCCACAAACACTGACGCGGCCCAGTAAGAAGGTCTAGAGTACAGCCCTGTGTTTGCACGGGTGCTCCCATCTTGGAGGGAGCCCTGAATCCGGCAGGCTTCCTGGGAAGCCCTTCTCCAGGAGACTGCACTGCTCGCCCCAAATGGACATTGGCGACAGGGAGGGCTACCACAGAGACCTCCGGAGACCCACTCGACAGGCTGTGCTGGTCATAGGCACAGGTTCATACACAGGTGGTGCTCACGCGCATCGCGGGGAGAGAGAAGCATTACAGGGTTTTCCTCCCTGCTACCACCCTAGATTGTCTTCTGATTCTGCAGGATGCCGCTAACCTCTGGCTGCTGGGGCCTCCGTGGAAGTTTGCATTTTTACCATTTTCAAAGTCTGGCAAGGAGGTGCAGAACACAGAACATTTCCCCCAGAAAATGTTCCTGGAATCTGGAGGTGTTTGAAGTACGAGGAAATGGAATCACAGTGGATTTGAAAGCTGGCTTGTTGTGTGTTCGGATCACACTTATAATTAATCAGCCATTGCTTCCGTAGATGGAGAAGGACTGAGATGATGACACAATAAACACCAGGACCGACTGTCAAAGGTTCGCCCTCCGCAGGGTGTTGTGCTGCTGGAGGTCCTCACCGATGCCCCTTGCTCTCCTGGAAGCATCTGGTAATGCTCTTGGGGACTTGGGGGTGCTGCTGTCAGACCC
>PVJX010049863.1:0-10897 GCA_004027295.1 Dolichotis patagonum | reverse complement strand
TTATACATACTCGACTAAAAATGGTCACTATCTGGACAGTGATTGCCAGCCACACTGCCCCCAGAAGGGGCACAGCTCTCTTTCCCTGCATTACAGGCAGAAGAGCATAGAAGTCTGAAAATGAGATCCTTTCCCTATTTTATCCATTGTATCAGTAAGTAGATATGATTCCCATCACTTCAATTAATGTATTCTCTTGGTCATGGCAGTGAAATCTGAAATTGAAGTTATTTAGCAAGTGTCATATGAGGGGTCACAAACTAGAAGGAAGGGGAATGAGAGAACTATTGTAAAGAAACAAAATATTTAAGCCTATTTAGTATATTTGAAATATATAGAGCAAGAAGTGAAGATTTTATGATTCAGACTGGTGGAAAAACAAAAAATATATTAGATGCCTAAGGAGCGGAATGTTTTATGTGCCAGATGGAATTTGTAACTGATTTCATGCAAAATGAGAAACCCTTAGAAGTCTGAATAGGAGAAAGATATGAGAAAAGTTGGTCTTTATGTTCCTGAACTACATGATACATATAAAACAGATTTTAAGTGTTAAGACAGAAGGAGCTATTACAATGTACTTGAATTAACAATCAATATACTAGAGTAAGGACAACTTGTATGATGACAAGAATCTGAAGGGCTCAGTGAAGAAGTGGCAGCAGAATTCCAATGACTATAAGTATTTAAACTCCTATTTCATACTTGCAGTTATATGTAAGAAATAAATAAAAATTATGATAAAGAATTTTTGAAGTGGCAATTCCTAGTTCAACATGGGATATGAGGAATTTATAATTATGAAAAAAATGTTGGATTGTGTTATGAATGGTGGTATTTAATCTTAGGAGATGAGTTGAAGCTTATGAATAATATTCCCCCGATAGTCATTTTAAGATAGACTAAACTTGTTAAAAAGTGTATTAATTGAGAAGTAGAATTTTGTGAAATATAAAACTACAGGAAATGAAATGTCTTTGCTAAATCCCTTTTTATACTTATCGATTTTAAAATGCTTTTTTATTTTCTTGTTTGGAAAGAAATTAAAGAAAGAAAGTATTATAGAAGAAATATGAAAATGTGACAAATTTAAAACTGAACATCTGCATACCACAGACAGAAAGTGACAGAAAAATTTGACAAATGTTTCTTTTAGCTCAGTATTTATTATGAGGTGTTTGCAAATTATCTTTCCAATTTTGAATATAAATTACAGAATAACTAATGCACACTTGTTATTGTGTAGTTTGTGTCATCTTATAATTTGAATCTTGCAGCTTATTAACTTTTTTTTGTAAAAACCTATTTAATAAAGAAAGTAAGTCATAAAAATCAATGTGAAACACAAAAAGCAAAATAGTGCTTTTGGCAGAGGTAGATTATTATAACTACGTAGAAACTGGCTGATATTTATGCAGAATTATTTACCATGCTAGAAAAATATTGTGAAAAATATGCTCATTTATATACCTGTATTCTTTATAAAAGTTGATGCTTATATGTAGTAATTTTAAAAATAATTATATTTTAACTGAAAAGATGAGGAATAAAATGTAAAAAATCTTAGCCTTTTCCTACACTTCTTGAATATGCTATTAATGCCAAATGGTTTGGAAGAAATAAATGATAGGATGGTACATGCTATCCAATTACATGAGAAAACTACAGAGTAAAGTGTCAACCTGGGAAAAATAAAAACAACGTTTAAATGCACCGGTTGTTACGAGAATTTGATGAATGTGAATATATTCCTACTATTAAATCAGTTTTCTTAATCAGTGATCTAGAAAACACCAAAATGATAGGTTTCAGGGAAAATGTGGTGAGAAATCTGACCACTCCTTAGAACTGCCATGGAATTACCACTCTATCAAAGTCCTTGTTACATATCCTATACTTCAAAGAAAATAGATTTTCTATAGTGTGAAAAAGGAAAAAAAGTCTTCTCTTTAAGAAGGATACCTTTTATTTTCATTGGGTTGGTTAAATGCCTGTTGTTCATATGATTTTCTTTATGGGTTAGAGTACGGACAGAAACTTTTAAGTAAGGGATATGAAACCACTTCTCAAAACTGACTCATTTATGTAATTATTCACCGTCAGGTATACTGGACCTCACTGTAGTTACTGTATATGGAAGAAAAATAATGACATATTGGTCTCTTTCTCTCAGAGAAATGGTTGTTAACATACAAACAGTAGAATAAATGTAATTATAAAGTGTACTGAACATACACATAATATAAAAATGTGTGATAGAACGTTACAAAGTAAAAAAAAATTATATATGAACATTGCAGTTAGAAAATGTCCTACTATGTAGCTGAAAATTAGAAGATGAAGAGTGTAATATTCAGTGCTTGCTAAAGAAAGAGACTTAATACAAGATATACAAATATATGAGAATTTACAAGATTGGTTTACAATAGCCACCCACAGAGTCAGAGTCAGGTGTAGAGGAGTGCAAAAAGGTTGTCTTCATAATGTGGATCCGAATAATTACATTTATTCCCTTGCTCATGGGAAAAGATCCGAAGGGTCCAGTCAAAGGACTGGAGCTCAGGGTAGTGTCCCAGGTGAGTCTGTCTCAGCAAGTAGAAAGGTGTGCACCAAAAAGCTGAAAAGTCTGCTCTGGAAGCCAAGAGATGAAGTCCAGGTGAAGGCTAAGACAGGCGCTCCTCCAAGCAAATGGAAGCAGTCTTTTCTACTTCACTTTCCCTTTCACATCATCCTGGCAATAATCTTCCCTAGGGTGGGCCTTCCACACCCAGAACTGTGCTGAGCTAGTTTAGTTAAGCATTTTTTATTCAAGTTGACTAACCGGTCAACCATCACAGGGAGCTACATGGAAATCTGTGGGGAGGACAAATAGACAGAGTGGAGACTCAGCCATGTGTTAAAGGTTTGGTTCTCAGCTGATAGCATGGCTTTGAGATGGTACAACCTTTAAGGGGTTCTGGCAGAAGAAAGTGAAGTCATTAGCAGTGTGCCCTTAAAGAGAACGCAGCCCTTTCCTCTGGGATCCCAGCCCCCTCTTCTCTCTGCTTCCTGGCTGCCATTAGTTGAGCCACCCCGCATGCCCACTCCGATGCTATGCCTTACCTCCAACCCTAAAATATGACTGATGACTGTGGAGTGAAACTAAAATAAGACCATGGATTAAGCCAATATGAATATTTCTTATTTTCTGGTTGATTTTTTTTCAGGTATCTTGTTGCAGCAACAAAAAACTGACTAATACAACAAACATGTATCTTGTGTATCTAAAGAAATGAGAGACAGTAGGAATGCTTAGAACTTTGAGAGTTAAAAGATCTAAAATAAATTCAGAGAAGGACCAGATATACTGTTTGTATCCATCAATTTATCTCCTTGTTATGCATAACAGAAAGCCTCAGAAAACCAAGTGGCATAAAATAATGGACATTAATTTCTCCCTTTTAAACATTAGTACAACAGAGCTGTTGGTATTTCAGGCTAGAAGTATGTGGTGATATACTCATTGGGCTAATCTGAATATATTCTTCTTTTGACACAAGGGGAAAAGTATTAGATGAGCACATTTCAAGCTTTTGTTTGCATAGGGATGATAATCTCCCATTGGTCAAAGCAAGTCAGATGAAGTTTAGGGGCATATAGTAATGAAGAAGAAGTATGATAAGAGAAACTTGTAAAGTGCATTGCAAAGAGCAAGAAGAATGTCTCATATGCAGTTTTAAACTATACTTATAAAATGTTGCCTCATATATAGCAGCACTTAAAGAGATAGTATGAGATATTCAAAATTCAGAAAAATGTACTGCTAAGTATCAGTAGCATTGATTTTGATATTCCCTTGCTCACGGGAAAATGCTTGTGGCCTTTGTACTGTTGAAAATAGCTGATCAGTAGCTTGGCAATACTCAATGACTTCAGAGGCCACATAGACAAACATTAGACAATGTAAGCAAAGAAGAAATTGAAATAGTCACTGGAAATAATAGCAGTTATGTTATGTAAATAACTTATATAACGTGATTTTGTGTTTTTATCAGTAGGACATCAGGACATAGTATAAGCTATAGGTAGCCTTCTAAAACTTGTTATTACAATAACTACAAAAGTACATAAGAAACCAGAAAATTATTAGATAAACTAAGTCTATACAGTTGGAACCACATAATTTAAAATTATATAATATCAAGCTCATGAGTTGAGGCCCATGTTATATTCACAGTGTAGCTTACTTGGCTTACTTGTTTGTAGGTAGCTGATATTCAGTGATTTCCTCAAAATATAGTGAGGAAGATTTAACACCTTGAGTTCTGCAGAGACCATCTGAGAGCTCGGCTGGGTGGGATGGGGGTACTGTCCAGGTTCTATTCTGCCTGAGAAAACTTACGTCTTCTTGAGTTTCTTATGAAAACTCAAGCACTGATGAAATTTATTAATGGAGTGATTATCTTCGAAACTTATTTTTATTGGAAACAATGATTTTGTTAAGAATCTGCTAAACAAGCTGGGAGTGGTGGTACACACCTCTAATCCCAGAGGTCAGGAGGCTGAGGCAGGAGAAACGTCAAAAGTTTGAGGCCAGCTTGAACTACACAGGGAGTTTAAGGCCAGTCTGAACTACACAGTGCAACTCTTTCTAGGAAAGAAAACAAAACATGTACTAAATATGTGTGTGGCAAAATTGAAGCAACAAAGCTACACGTGATACTGATAGGAGACTCTTCTATGTGTATAATTCACTACTGTGACAAAAATTTCAAAAATGAAATAAGGGAAACAGTGACAGCAAAACCATGCTGGGCAGTTCTTTCATTCTTTGTGTGTGTGAAACAAACTAACCTGTTGCAGGAAACTCCCAGTGCAAGAAAGACATGCCTTGATAATACTCAGGAACAGTCGATGCCTCAAATTTCTTTAAATTAATAATGACACAACGTGTCCTCATCTCCCTTATTCACTGGATCTGGTACCCTGAGACATCTAAAGCTCTTCCCCAAAGCCAAATGACTATAAAAAGCAAACGTTTTGAATGAATTCAGGGCACTGAGGCAGCCATGCCAATGCAACTAGAGTCTTGGGAAAGAGGACTTCCAGAACTGCTTCCCAAAGTGACAAGAATGATAGCACGACTGGGTTTGAAATGAAGGGAAATGTCCTGAGGGAGATTTATGGCAATGCATCATTCACGTTAACACATCCTTAAAAATTAACCATTTGCTGTATCTTTAGATCACACCTCATAATTTAGTGACCAAGAAATGGGGCTTAAAAATGCTTTTGTATATGCTTAAAGTATAACTTACGGAACATATGAATAAAAAATGGTGGAAATGACAGATATTTACACTTGTCTATGATACATCATAGCCTCCTTTATTATACCTTTCTTTATTTTTTAGCCAATTCCACAGTGAGTAATAGTTTTCATCTAAGGGGAATTACATGTTCAATTATTCCCAAAAGAACAAATGTTATTCTGAAAGAGTTAAACAGTCAAATTTACATATGTCTTGTAAAATCAAGGGAAACAAATATTTTTTCAATTAAAAAAAGTTCCTTATATTTAGCAACCAAATCCATAGAATGTTATTGAACTCAAAGTAATTGGCATATATTAATTTATATAATCATAATTTTTACATTTACTGCTTTATTCAGAATACAAAAGTGGGCTGAGGATATAGCTCAGTGACACAGTGCCTACCTGGTAAAAGTAAAGATTTTGAGTTTGATTCCTAGTTTGAAAAAAAATACAGCATATACAGCATGTTTGTAAAACAACATATTTTGATACACAATAGTCTATTTTCAACTGAAGAGTACATAGACAACACTATTTTAAGAATGTGACTGAGATTTCTACTAATAATCACAGACTCTACCGGACATATTCTGTATTTCTATTTCCTGACATAAGTAAATAAACACATTAACTTGCAAATGTTAATGACCACACAAGATAAATGGAATAAACAGATAAAATCTGCATTAAAAGTTCATTAGCAGTGGGGATTAAAAACACAAGTTATGGAAATGAGTGTGAAAAGCTTAATTCTCTCATTTTGTCTTCTCAGAGCTAGATACAGACCTCGAGGTATAAATGAATCTAAAGAGCACTTTGAGTGGCATATGGGATAGCATGTTCTTCTTGCTGCATTGCTAATTAGGGAAAGGAATTTGGGGACTTCAAATCACAGTATGCACTGGTTTGAGAGTCTCCTGGGCATTTTCTCAGCTTCCATCAAATGACACACTGGCCTTGAGGGTCCTATACCAGATGCTATAGGGACACATTATAAACACTAGCATGTAGGTTTCAGTTCAAATCTGCCTTCAATTTAGGGTGAAATGATACACTTTTTCTCATATTCATTCCCTCTCTGTGTCTCTGTCTCTGTCTCTGTCTCTCTCTGTCTCTCTCTGTCTCTCTCTGTCTCTCTCTCATATCTCTCATACTCTCCTTCCTCATTCCTTTGTTTTCTTTCTCTCACTCTTTTCATTGACTTGAGTAATGTTTGACTCCATTTATTAACCCAGAATTATGTAGAATTCTCACACGTTCTGTCCTATGTTATGGAATTTGCATGAGCTTGTGAATCATCTCTAAGTAACTCAGGTTTCTGACAGTCCCTCTTAGTGTGCTTTTCCGGGCTGTTAAGTGACAGTGCTGCCGAATCTGTGGACTCTCAAGTAAAGCACACTCCATATGCCATCGCTTTCATCAAGAACCCCCCCACCCATGAAGGAGCAAATTCTGTTTGGTGTTAACTGCAAACAATCGTCTCATCCTTCTGTCAGAACACCTGAGCTTCTTCCCATATTGTGTGTCCTGGTGACAAGAAGAATCTAGTATCTAACAGTGAATCAAAATTTCTAAGATATTTTTCATCATTATTCTTGGTAAAAACTATAGGAACAGGGCTTTTGGGAGCCACTGACACTGGAAATTGAATACAGGTGCAGGGCTGCTGCATGCCCTGGAGCAAGATAAGACAAAGACTGAGGACACTGGCTCCTATTCCAATTAACTAAATTAAGACTGTAACCACAGTCATTTCAGCACTGTATTGAAACATAATGTGGAGACCTTCTCCTAAGAGATTGGGGATCTAGGCCAGGTCCCGGTTCAGGACCAATTACATATTCCCATTTGGGACTGTTTGTAGGTTAGAGATATACAGGACTAGGAAGAACATTAAAATGTATTCTTCGTTTTGGAGGTGGAGGCAGCACTGCTTTGAAAACCCCACATGGTCCAGGGTGTGGGCTGCCCCTTTCTGAGACTCAGTCTGTGACATATTTCCCTGGTATCACACAGTCCCCTAGCTTTAAAGGGGACCCATTGTTTATCCTCCAATTCAATACATTTGTTTGTAAGTTAGCTCCATTTAACATCTATTACCCTAAAAGCATTTATAAGGAGTCTTTTATAAACTTTCTCTTATATAGCAAAAGCCTTAAGAACTTACTCTTTTCAATGTGGGGAATATTTCTGCTTGGTGCATCGTGGAACATGAGAAGTAGTCTGGGTTTTAAATGATCTGAGTCCATATGGTATTCTGAGGGGCAGTAGTAATCACTGTGAACTTTTTAGTATCTCACTGTTAGATGCTAAGACATGTGGAATTATAATAGAAAATAATTTTCTTTGCAGGAACACTCTCTTGGTTACCTTTCTCCCATTGCTAAGACAAAATACATGACACCCAAAACGAAATAAAGAAAGGTTTATTTACCTTACAACTTTTTGGAGGTTCCAGTCCATACTCAGCAGGTTCCAAGGCAGGGTAGTTTGGTTATGGGGCCAACATCATGGTGGATGCAAGAAACAAGAGCAAAATGGGCAAAAGGGAAAAAGCATGCATTTTTCCTCTCTTATATTGTATGCCAGCTACCCACCATTGGGTAGGGGCAGCACTCCAGTCCCAGTTGTAGACAATGTACCAATCACAAATGCTAGATTCAACTGCTTCCAATGCATGAGGCTTTGGGGTGACATCAAAACACAAACCATAACTAACATTAGGATAAAATGGTCAGAAAGTTTTTTTTTAAATTCTTTTTAACAACATACATTGCTTTAGCAAAGCTGGAAAGAGTGTCAGAGACTTTAAAAGGGTAAGTGAGACATTGGAATGAAAGGTCCTGTTTCCCACCTGAAGACAGAAGTTTGATGAGAGTTTCCCCGTATTTGCTTTCCAGGATATCATTATACCTCTTCAAATTCCTTCTTTATAGATATTGTCTTCTGTTATTATATTCTGGTCCTTTTTATTGTAGAAACTTTGCCTCCACTCTTTTAGAAGACACATGAGGTACATGTAAATATGTTACTTGGCTGATATTTAAATGCTGTATGCAGATAAAACTCAAGAAATTTCCCTGAAGCTAAATGTTGGCACTTGTATAAGGCATCTGGAACCATTTCCTTGGTCTTGAAGAGTGTCTGTATCTTCTAATAGTAGAAAACATTATTTTTGGCTTTTGCATGTGACCTAATGAACTGAATTATTTTTGAGCTGGCTTTTTACAGTTCTGTCAAGTAGGTAGACCTTAACTAATTACTAATCCTCCATCTGTCCCTGTCTCCTCTGAGTTCCGTGATTTCAGACAGAAAATGTCTATGAGATAACTAGTGGTTACATACTTACCTTGGCTTCTGGCTGGGAACTCTACTTCTGTGTGCTCCTTGGAGATTGTTAATAGTTACTAGGCTCTGTGTGAACTTTCAGTGAGCTGCCATGTCAGAGTACTTCAAACTTGAGTCACTGATTATAATTCAGTATATGTATTAACCTTTCGTTGTTGATGTACAATCAATATCTGATATGACATTTTAAAAAGCAGAAGTCTAATTTGGCTCATGATTTCAAGGGATTCAGTCCATACTTGACTGGGTCCAAGATAGGAGCAATATGGTAAAAGTGTGTGGCAGAGCAAAACTTCTTAGTTCACTTCATGGTGACCAGGAAGCAGAGCAGAGCAAGTGTCAGGGAAAACTTGGCCAGGTGCCAGACATAGTAGCAAGGGCACATTCTCATGATCCAAAAATACATCAGAAGTACGTTCCACCAGTCTCCTGTGTGGCTCCCAAGCCAATCAAGCTGTTAAAATTAAGATTAACTGCCACATATGTGCCATACATATGTGTGTATATATATATATATAGTGCACACATATGCTGGCACTGCCCTGTTGCGGCAAGGACAGCATCAAAACATCTGTCTGTCTTCTGTATTCCCATGCCATTCTAGTGTAGAAAAAAGGCAATACACTAGAGGGTTGAAGCACAGTAAGAAAATAGGGGACTTAACAGAGATGAAGGAGGAGGCATCCCTTAGTAGATGCCATTGAAAGAGAGATCTGAATCTAATGAAAGTATGCAGCATATGACATATGTTGAGAGTACGATGATTGGAAATACAAAAGCAAAGAGAGGCATGCATATCTCTTTGGGAAACACTGAGACCAGTATGGACTAGATGGTCTATGCAAGTGGAAGAGATATAATAACAGAGAGAGCAGAGCAGATGGAGCCCATGGGCCCAGTGAGTGAGTTCATTACATTTTAAGATTGACAAGTAATATATTACACTAGAAAAAGTTTATTATAATTATACAAATCATAGCTTAGAAATATTACTAAGTGAAAGTGTACTCTATAAGATTAAACAATGAAATTAAATTTTTTACAAATAGTTTTAATTATTTTATATACTTATATATAAAAGTATAAATAATATTAACATTTTTTCTGTAAGGTGCCTGTTGGATATATTTAAGCCAAAAACCCAGCAATACATTGGGAATAGAATAAACACAAAGAAAACCGCTGAATTGAGGCATTTCTTAAGGTCATATCCAACATTATTTTTGAATATGAAAAGCATTTGAAATGCCCTTTTGAGATTGTCTCCTTAATTCCAAGAAAACAAAAAGTAAATACTTCTGTTTGTATTTTTAGTGGGCATTAACCTTCAGGGAACTGAATGAGTTTAGGTGACGAAAATGCAATTCAAGTGGAATTAAATATATTCAGTCCATTAAATGACAGACATTTCACATTTTCCTTTTTTGGTTTAATTTTTACTCTGCCTTAAAATAGTCTTAAAAACTTTGTAAATGTGGGTAGATATCTTGGTCCTCTACAACCATAAAATAATATGGATTTGCTCCCAAAATATATGCTGTCATTTCTCCCTCAAGTTGAATTAACAAAACTATCAGGCTTTGGGGTTACTGGAATACTACATAAGTCAAATAAAATCAATACTCTTAGTCTTGCCTAGTCTCATACAAGGAAATGCCAAACTTGGAGTACAGAGAAAAATGGCTCTTCTAATTAAACGTCTCACAGAAAAATGACTTTTCTTATCAAAAAGATGATGCCTTACCCAGCATGGGGGATGTACTCTATGCCAAACTCACATCCAGAAGAATATTTACATTTAGCTGCATATTTCATGGACATGAATTCTGCCAAGAATAGAGACATTTCCCCAAATAGTATTACTAACTTCAGTGAAGGTAAGAGCAACTGCGTCATTTGCTCCTTAGTACCTTCCAATCTAGCTCCTAGCTTTCTCTTCTCTACCCCCACTAAATGGCTACTTCGTGGCAACCAGAAATCTTCAGAAATTTATCATTTAAAAATTTCTCATGAAAAGTAATACAAATGTCTCATTCAGTTCCACCAAGTGATAGAATTTCTTTTGGAGAACCAATGAAGAGAAAGGCAAGAATAGGCTAGGCAAAAACATCAAAATACATAGTCTGAGATTAACAGAGCTTTTCAAAGCTTCTATGCCATAAAATGGGATTGTAAGGTAGAAAGTACTTTTATTTACTGAGTAGGCATTTATAAAAGGCAGAAGGCATTCTAGGGACTTTTACGTTTACAAAA
>PVJX010049862.1:0-10901 GCA_004027295.1 Dolichotis patagonum | reverse complement strand
ATTTTATGGTAATCACGATTCCCCATCTCATAGCTTTCAAGCCTTTGAATATTTTCATTCATCAGTTAGAACGGTTTTATTCTGTTTTGTTTGACTTTATTATGTGTGATGGTATGAATAGCTGTTTTGAAGAAAACAAAACTTATGGCAGCCATTGGTGATTTAATATCATCTTGCTTTGAAGTCCTACCATGCTTTTTTTATTCTTCTATTACTGTCGATTCTATCATGTTGTGTTTTATCGGGATTTTAATATATGTGATAGTATAAACAAATATTTTATTGAAAATGAGATATTATAGTAGCCATTGATCATTTTCTGTTATTTGGTTCAGAATGCCCTGTAATTCTTTCCTTCTTTTGAATGGTTTTATACTATTTTGTTATGTTTGATATTATTGTATTTGAAACTATGTTCAACTATGGCAAAGAAAGAGATATTATGATAGCTACTGTTAATGTCTGGTTGTCTTAATGTTAAGTATTGTGTTGCCTATGTTGTCCGGTTCCGATCTGCTCTGTACTGACCTCTTTTGTCTTATTCTCTTTAAAATAAAATGGAAAAAAAAATCTAGCTTGAGTTATTTCTGGTAAATGCCAACATTAAAGAAAAACAAAACTTAAATTTACTCAGTCCAAAGCAGCCAATAAATTCAAAATTATAGAACTAGGGGTTTTTGACCAAATAAGGCAACTGTAAGGCTGTAACCAATCACATCTTTATTTTGCTTCACTTTGGTATCTGCCCCTTGAATATCCACTGGGTTCCCTCAGTGGTACTCAGGTCACTACTCTGGTGTGAAGTTCCCTGATTCAAGATTCAAATAAACTGTTTAAAATTGTATTATTATGCCTCCACCTCCAAATAAGAAAAGCACATTGGAAAACTATCCCTAGGCTGAAGATGTAAAGAAACAATGTTTTGTTGCTAAATGTATTGCAGTCATTTAAGCAACTTAGTTACTATTACCTGTTACATGTAATTCTAAGTGATTCAGATAAAGTTTCTTACCTTTACAGCCTAACAGTAGAAATGTAAACACTTACATAGGAGATGTCAAAGGAACTTCCACGGAAGCATACCAGTGTGTGGATGGGTACAAAAGAAAGACTATAGGTTGAATATTCCTTATCTGAAATGACTGGGACTGGAAGTGTTTCAGATATCAGACTTTGGAACATCTGTATGTGCACATAGATTATCTTGGTCATGGGTCTCACATCTAAACAAAAATTAATTTACTTCAAATATACCTTTTGCACACAGCCTGAAGGAATTTTAATACAATAGTTCTAGTAATTTTTTAAATGAAACAAAGCTTGTGCTACTGAAATATCAGAAAGCAAGAGACTCACTATTTCAGTTACTCACATGAACAATGTTATGGTGGTTTGGCACTGCCATTACTCTTGACTTTGAATGCATATGCTACAGATAAGCATTTTTTTTTTTATTACATTCATGCATAAGTATTTATTAGTACAAACTATGCTGCATTAAGTACAGTGAAAAAGTAACGTGTTTGGGGTGACTAGGCAGCAGTGGCATCAACAGAATACTTGTATCACTGATTAAACAACAGCAACAGCAAACAACAGCTGTGGCAGTCTGTGTTGCACTGCTTTGTCTTGATTAAAATTTTAACTTTTAGGTGAGAATAAACGTCAGAAACAGTTGAGGGATCAGACTTAGGTCTTTCATGGATGAGGAGGCATCTGGTTAGATGGCTTTCTCAGATGTTGTCCCCAGAATCTGTGTCCTGAAGTCTTACTTAATTTTTATAAATTGACTTCTTATTCTGCTATAAATACACACTGTTGTAGTTCTTCACTAAGCTCATAACACAGTTTCTTTGCCTCACTTATAGATGCTTTTTTTATGTAGCATTAACATCTTCACTATCACTATTAACATGATCACCTTGATTGAGAACCATTAATCAATAAAATGGAACCTGGTCATCACTGCTTAAAACTTTTTATAGGGACTGAGAGTGTAGTTCAATGGTACAGCAAGTGCTTGATATATGCAAGGCCCCAGCACAGCAAAACACATGCGTCCACATACATACATGTGCATATGCACAAAATCTTCTATATCCATTTCCAGCATACTGACATGAAGGTAGATTTTTTTGGACTATGTAAGGAGGTGAAACCTCACTTTTTCCTCACTTGACATACAGAATCCTTCAGTCACAACCCTGTTCGCCATTACAAAACAATAAGGCCATGGCCAGAGGTTTCATCAGGTGTGCACAGTTAAGTCTTTGTTCACTGTGTTCTGAGTACTGTCCACATCATATACAATCCTTCCCATTAAACTCCGTCTGAAAACCTCCTATCTCCGTGCCTCCCTTCACTGCTGCCAGTGAGTGGCTCAAGAAGATGTCTTTATATTTACCATTCATTGATCTAAGTATACCCTGCCCTGGTCATATGGCGGAATTAATAAAGTCACATTTGGGAAAAAGGATATAGCAAATGCACTGTTTTATGAGAATTTTAGCTGGAAAATGAGCAGAAGAGTTGTCAAGGAATAATAAAATATTGCAGTCATCCAGGCCAACTTCTTTACAGGGAGTAGAACCCACTAGTACAACATATCTGTGAACCAGTCAGAAAAGATGCCCCTACTGAGGCTACTAGCCACCTACATTGCAGAACTAAAAGGAGAGCATTAACCATGCAAAACTGTGTGAAGAACCACACCTAGGCTATGACTTGGAATGTTAGGAGTGGTTCTAGGTAATTCTTTCAACAGGCTCCCACGATACATTCTTTAGTTTAACTCTGACCTGCTTCTGTCCCTCTCTGATTGAGATTCCTAAGCTTCTCAACTAAAATAAGATCACACCCTTTTCATTTTGTGTTACAAGAACTTAAATCTTTTAATGCAGAATTTTGTAACCTATACTGAATAAGAATTTCTCAGGAAACTACATGGAAATCCTGAAACTAGGAATATCAGAACGGTTTAATCTCCTATTCTTTGTATGAGAGGTATTTTATAGTGAATTTGATCCTATTAGAAAAATAACACATTTCAGGTTCCTTGGTAGTGTGTGTGTACATGCTACAGTGTGCTTAGGAAAGAGGCACAGGAGCAGAAAGAATTTTCCCTATATCTGAGAAAGTACTAGTATCCAAACAGAGAAGACTTATTTTTTTTAAGACAGGAGTAAGATGACTTGATTTCTGCTGCTGTCACTAACCTAAGTGGTCAGTCACCATGACTGAGTCACCTTTTATTCCTTATGTAAAAATCACTGGAGATAAAAATATTATCCAGTTTTATCACATTTTATATATTTACTTCATCTAGCTAGAATGATGCTACATTGGTTCTTCATCTTTATACATTTCAGGAAACTAGCTCATTATGTGAACAAAGAATGCAACTTACAGATAGCATAAAATGAAGTTACAATTAACCTTTTCTATACTTTTTTCTAGACACTGCCAGGGCTTGCAGCATAACTTTCACATTTGTATTTTCATAGAATAGCAAACATACAACATTTTGTGTCAGATTCTATCTGAATTCTTTGTATATAACTTATTTAATCCTTAAAACTATTTTTAAAAATATTATTATGACTCCTTGTCTCAAAAGAGAAAGCTTAAGCACAGAGAAAGGAATTCACCTGAATGCACACAAACAACTAGTAATATGGTCAGAGTCAGGCTATCAACATAGGAAGCCTGTTTGAGAGTCTATGCCCTTAAGCATTAAATTTATATACAAACATTCATATATAAACATTAGCCAAACGAACTTAGCATAAAAGACCACACACACACACAAACATACTCATACACACAATGATAGAGAGTATGTTATCTCATTTAATATTCATAAACAACTATATAGCATATATTTTAATTTTGCCATTTTATAAGAGACAAAACAGTCTTCATCAGAACAGCAGAAATCCTCCAGTTAGGATGATTTTCCCAAAGAAATAGGTCAGCAATTTTCAACTGTAAGGGAAAATTATTTATGAAATTCAAATTTAAATACAGAAGTTTATAACAAATGTTTTGAAAGTCTTCTCTCTGAAATGCTGTTAGGTTGATAAGGCAGAGTAAAGAGGACACTCCTCACAGGCAGTTCCTCCTGCATACCTGCATATCCAGTTCTTGGCATCTCTGCTTCAGCTCTTCTTTCTCCGCTTGTGCTTCCTGAAGTTCTTCCAAAGCCCTCTTAAGCTGAAATTAAAACATCATTGAAATTTCATCTCACACCGGAAATAGCTGCCATCAAGAAATCAACTGATAACAAATGTTGGCGAGGCTGCAGGGAAAAAGGAACACTGCTCTACTATTGGTGGGAGTACAGACTGGTGCAACAACTATGGAAATCAATATGGAGAATTCTCAGAAGACTAGGATTGGAATCTCCATTCAACCCAGCTATTCCCCTTTTGGGTATGTTTCCAGAGAAACTGAAAAGTTCATATCACAGTGCTATATGTGCACCCATGTTCATAGCAGCACAATTTGTAATAGCTAAATCTTGGAAACAACCAAGATGCCCAGAAACTGCAGAGTGGATAGAAAAACATGTGGTATTTTTACACAATGGAATATTACTCAGCTATAAAAAGGATGATATTGAGGCCTTCATAGGGAAAAGGAGACAACT
Organism: Dolichotis patagonum; assembly: GCA_004027295.1. Lineage (NCBI taxonomy): Eukaryota > Metazoa > Chordata > Mammalia > Rodentia > Caviidae > Dolichotis > Dolichotis patagonum. Next base: position 6,253 of record PVJX010049862.1, on the reverse strand, counting down.
TGAGACTATCCTCATTAGTGAAATAAATAAGAATCATATTTATAAATATCACATGTATCTCTAGTGTAAAAAGTAATAAGAACTGTACGAGTAATAAAACCCAAAATATGTAATTGCTACTGTAAAAAAGAGAGGAAAAGAAAGTGCTTAAAGGATATAACTGCATGTATGTTTAAGTGTGTAAGATGGATGACCATATTACTGTTTTTGTTAGATTGCTGAGCAGAACCATTAACAGTCTCACTGTTTGAAATGTCTACTTTGTATGCTTTCATTTTGTAACTTGAACAACTATGCAATGATGACAGTATGTAACTTATCAAGTGTCGATTTCTTAGTGTTTTTGGTTTTTTTTTGGTTGTGGTTGTTGGGTTTTTTTTTTCTTTTTTTTTTTTTCCCCTTTGGAATTCTGTATTGTTGCTACCCTCCCCTGTTTTGTTTGGTTGTTTTTTTTTTTCTTCTTTAAAAAAAAAAAGCTGAAAAACAAATTAGTAAATCATGTTTTAAGAAAAACAGAAAAATATGTTCCTCTTAAAAATTATTTATACACTAATACTAGAAATGAGTTTTAAAATTTACATATTCTGCGCAGGCCTCAGTACACCACACCCAGCTTCAATCTTTCAATTCAGGGAGCCAAGAACCTGCAGGGAAGTTAGGACCACGTGAGATGAGTCCCAGTGCTCCATCGCAGGCCCAGGGAGAGTTGGAGACCTGTGCTCCTGGCCACTGAGTTCCTATCTAGCTCCCTGGGAAACTGGACTGAGCCCTGGAGGTTATGCGGGCCATAGTACACCAAGCCCAGAGGCCTTTTTTCAGTTTGGGAGACTGAGACCACGCAGGGGGACTCTCAGCCCTGCAGGGCTAGCCTCGGGAGAGCTTAAGACCTGCATTCCCAGTGGTTGAATTCCTATCCAGCCACCTATGACACCAGACTAAGGCCCAGAGGTTTCGCGGGCCTCAGCACACCACGGCCAGCTTCCATCTTTCAATTCAGGGAGCCAAGAACCAGCGGGGTAGTCAGGATTGCTCAAGGAGCAGAGGGTGCAGGAGGTGATTCCCAACACACCCAGGGGAAGCTTTGGAACACCGCTGAAAGCAAGAAAACATAGGAAAATGACAAAACAAACGACCAAAAGACAATCCCAAATCTCCAGCCCATCCCAAGAAAGCCTAAGAGACATATACATGGAAGAAAACAGAAGCCATACACCTAAAATGACTGAAATGATATCAATGGAAATACAGAAGCAACTTGGGGAAGCTATGGAGAAACTCAAATCAGAAATAATTTCCCAGGTAAAAGAAGAAATGATAAAAGTAGTGAAAGAAATAGTGAACACATCTAGCGAAGATACAACTCAAAAATTAGAGGAACAAAGCAAACAGATAGAATCCCTGAATGAACACTATAAGAAACAAACAATGCATGAAGCAGATTCAAAGAGATATACAGGAAATCAAAAATGCTATTGAAAGCTGTCAAAACAGCCTCAACGAAAGTGAAGATAGAATTTCAGACCTCGAAGATAAGATTGCAGCCAGTGAACAGGAAAGGAAAGATCTTTTGAAAATAACAAGGAATCAGGAAATAACAATTCAACAGCTACAAGATGATGTGAAGAAAAATAACATAAGATTAATAGAGATAAATGAAAAAGACGGGGACAGCCCAAATGATATCAAGAGGCTATTTACAGAAGTAATAGCTGAAAATTTCCCAAACATGACAATGGAAACTGACATATGGATTAGTGAAGCACATAGAACTCCAAATAGCCATAACCAAAATAAAACTACACCCAGACACATAATAATTACCATCCCAGAAAGCCAACATAAGAACAGAATACTAAAAGCTTTTAGAGAGAAAAGACAGATTACCTATAAAGGAAAACATATCAGAATCATAGCAGATTTCTCAACACAAACAATGAAGTCAAGAAGAACACTGAGTGAAGCATTTCAGATCCTAAAGGAAAACCACTTGCAACCCACACTGATGTACTCTGAAAAACTGTCCTTCAAAAGGGATGGAGAAATAAGATACTTCCATGACAAAGAATAGCCGAAGAACTTCATGACCACCAAACCAACCCTACAAAGAATACTGAAAGACATTCTAGATAGACATAGGAAAAAACCACTAAGCAAGGCAGACAATTAAACAGAATAGAAAGGTAAAGATACAGCAGCAGAAAGATAACATGTCAACAGTACACCAATATAAAACAGTTATAACCATTAATGTAAAAGGCCTCAACTCACCAATCTAAAGAAACAGACTGGCAGAATGGTTCAAGAACAGTAAACCAATATATAACAGTTATAACCATTAATGTAAAAGGCCTCAACTCACCAATCAAAAGACAGACTGGCAGAATGGTTCAAGAAACAACATCCAACCATATGCTGCCTAGAGGAAACCCATAGACTGAAAGTCAAAGAATGGAAAACAATACTTCATGCAACAGGAACCCCCCAGAAAAGCAGGAATAGCTATCCTGTTTGCAGACAACGTGAACTTCAAACCAAGAATGATCTGAAGATAAAGAAGGTCACTACATACTAGCTAGAGGAAAACTTCAAGAGGAAGAAATAACAATCTTAAATATATATGCACCAAATTCCAGAGCACCCAGCTATACAAAACAAATATTAACAGAAATGAAAAATCAAATAAGCAATAACACAATTATAACAGGAGACCTTAACACGCCCCATTGACACACAGGGACAGATCAACTAGACAGAAAATGAACAAAGAAATAAGAGAACTGAATCACATCTATGAACAAATGGACTTGACAGATGTATACAGAGTGTTCCATCCAACATCATCAGAATATACCTCAGCAGGAGCACATGGGACATTCTCTAAAACAGATCATATACTAGCCCACAGAACATATTTAAGTAAATGCAAAAGAACTGAAATCATCCCATGCATGTTATCGGATCATAGTGCCATGAAACTAGAAATTAATGATAAAAGCAACTGCAAAAATCCCACAAACACATGGAAACTGAATAATACACTCTTGAGCAATCAGTGGGTTACAGAGGAAATTAAAGAAGAAATTAAACAATATCTAAAAGCAAATGAAAATACAAACACAACTTGCCGGAATTTGTGCGATGCAATGAAAGCAGTCCTCAGAGGAAAATTTATTGAACTGGGCTCCCACATCAGGAAGACAGAACGAACACAAATAAATAACCTGGTGCTACGACTCAAAAATCTAGAAAAAGAACAAGCCAAGCCCAAAGCCAAAAGAAGGGAGGAAATTATAAAGATCCCAGCAGAAATTAATGCAATAAAGACTAAGAAAACAGTACAAAAAATCAATAAATCAAACGGTTCTTTGAAAGAATAAGTAAAATTGATAAGCTCCTAGCCAACCCTATTTAAAAAAGGAAAGAAAAAACTCAAATTAATGCAATAAGCAATGAAAAAGGTGAAATTACTACAGACTCTGTGGAAATACAGATCATCAACACCTATTTTGAAACTCTCATAGGTTCGATAACACTGAAGAAATAGATTCCTAGAGCTGGGTCAGGAATATGTAAAACTGCTGAATAACCCAATTTCTATTAATGAAATTGAAAATGTAACTAAGTCCTTGCCAACAAAGAAGAGCCCAGGCCCAGATGGATTCACTGAACAATTCTACAAGCAATACAAAGAAGACTTAATTCCGACAATCCTCAAACTCTTCAATGAAACTGAAAGGGAAGCAATTCTTCCTAAGCCATTCCTGGAAGCAAATATTACTCCAGTACCAAAACCTGAGAAAGACCCCAGTAAAAAAAGAGAACTACACTCCAATCTCCCTAATGAACATAGATGCAAAAATTCTCAATAAAATATTGGCAAACAGGATGCAACAAATCATCAAGAAGATTATACACTACGACCAAGTGGGATTCATCCCAGGAATGCAGGGATGGTTCAACATATGTAAATCAATAAATGTAATCCACTATATCAATACAGCCAAAAGTAAGAACCACATGATAATCTCTATAGATGCAGAAAAAGCTTTTGATAAGGTCCAACACTTACTCATTATAAGAACCTTAAAGAGAAATAGAATGGATGGTCTTTACCTCAATATGATAAAGGCCATCTATGACAAATCAACAGTCACCATCATATTAAATGGCCAAAAACTGAAAGCCTTTACCTTAAAATCAGGCACAAGACAAGGATGTCCTATATCACCGCTCCCATTCAACATAGTACTGGAAATACTAGCCAGAGCAATTAGACAAGAGAGAGAAATCAAAGGAGTAAAGATAGGAAAAGAGGAAGTTAAATTATTATTTGCAGATGACATGATACTTTACATAGAAGACCCCCAAAACTCCATGGAAAGACTCCTAAATGTAATAAATAAATTCAGCAATGTAGCTGAATACAAAGTCAATACTCAAAAATCTATAGCATTCCTATACACTAACAACAAAAATACTGAGAGAGAAATAAAAGAAGCCACACCTTTCTCACTAGCATCCAAAAAAATGAAATACTTAGGAATCAATCTCACAAAAGAAGTAAAAGACCTATACAGGGAAAAATATAATACCCTGAAAAAGGAAATCGAAGAAGACCTCAGAAAATGGAAGACATCCCTTGCTCATGGATAGGAAGAACAAACATTGTGAAAATGGCCATTCTCCCAAAATTACTATACAGATTCAACACAATCCCAATCAAAATACCACTAACATACCTCATAGATCTAGAGAAATCACTCCTAAAATTCATCTGGAACCAGAAGAGACCTAGAATAGCAAAGACAGTTCTAAGCAGCAAAGGCAAGGCAGGAGGCATCACAATCCCTGACCTGAAGTTATACTACAAAGCTACTGTAATAAAATCAACATACTACTGGAATAAAAAAAGACCTGAAGATCAATGGAATAGATTGGAAGATACAACCACAACTGCAAACTCACTCAACTACCTTATCTTTGATAAAGGGACCAAACATGCTCACTAGAAGACCGACAGTCTCTTTATCAAATGGTGCTGGAAAAATTGGCTATCCATATGCAGAAGACTAAAACTAGACCCATGCATATTACCATGTACTAAACTAAAATCTAAATGAATCAAAGATCTAAATATTAAAACAGAAACACTAAATCTTTTGGAAGACAAAGTAGGTAAAACTCTTAAAGACATAGGGGTAGGTAGAGAATTTATGAACAAGAACCAAACTGCACGGGAAATACTTCCCAGAATCAGTACCTGGGACCACATCTTATTAAAGAGTTTCTGCATGTCAAAAGAGATTTCCAGCAGAGTGAAAGGAAAACCCACAAATTGGGAAAAAATGTTAATGGACTGTCCCTCAGACAAAGGACTTCTGTCTAGAACTTATAAAGAATTTAAAAAATCAAACCCTCAAAATTCAAAGACCCAATCCAAAAGTGGGCATCTGAAATGAATACACAGTTCTCAGATGAAGAAATATGAATGGCAGATAAATACATGAAAAAAGTTTATCATTATTACTCATTAGAGAAAAGCAAATTAAAACCACACTAAGATTCTATCTTACTCTAGAAAGAATGGTCAGGATAAAAAAAAAAAAACAAAAAACTACCAACAACAAATGCTGCAGAGGCTGTGGGGAAAAAGGAACTCTTATGCACTGTAGGTGGGAGTGTAGACTGGTGCAACCACTGTGGAGGTCAGTATGGAGATTCCTCAAAAAGCTGAGTTTAGAAGTCCCATTTGACCCAGCTGTTCTACTTCTAGGCATATTCCCAGAAGAACTGAAAACATCATACCACAGTGATATATGTGTACCCATGTTTATAGCAGCACAATTTGTAATAGCCACATCTTGGAAACAACCTAAGTGCCCATCGACTGAGGAATGCATAAAAAAGTTTTGGTATTTTTATACAATGGAGTACTACTCAGCTATAAAGAATGATCACATTGAGATATTTATAAATAAATGGGACACAACTTGAGACCATACTCATAAGTGAAATAAACCAAACTCACATGTGTAAATACCGTATAGTCTCCCTAGTGTGAGAATTGGTAAGAGTACATAAGATTTTATGGTAATCACGATTCCCCATCTCATAGCTTTCAAGCCTTTGAATATTTTCATTCATCAGTTAGAACGGTTTTATTCTGTTTTGTTTGACTTTATTATGTGTGATGGTATGAATAGCTGTTTTGAAGAAAACAAAACTTATGGCAGCCATTGGTGATTTAATATCA
>PVJX010049861.1:0-10901 GCA_004027295.1 Dolichotis patagonum | reverse complement strand
TCCCTAGGACTCCAGCTTATGTTCCCTGTGATTCAAGTCTGAGTGGAAGCCCTTGTCACATTAGGTAAGCCCCAAATGACTAGCAGTGCTCCCAGTGCAACCTGCCTGCCTATCCATTCCTCCCAGCTGTGTCCCCAGCAGCTGACACGCCCACTGTCACCATGGGTTATGTGAAGAAAGTCTCCGACAACAGTCAGGGAGAAATGAGGCAGCAAGCTACTAGCTCTGAACATTTCTGGGATTGAACCCAGAGGTGCTCCACCGCTGAGTTACAATCTTTGCCCTTGTTATTTTAAAGTTTTATTCTGAGACTGCACCCTGCTAAATTGCCCAGACTAGCTTCAAATTTGCAATCCTTCTGCCCTAGCTTCTAAAGTAGCTGGGATTACAGGGATGTGACATCTTGGTGGCCCAGCTCCCCAATTAATTCTTTTTTTAACAGTGCTGAGAACTGAACCCAGGAATGCCTGTCAGCCCTTTAAAAAGTATTTTTATTTTGAGGCAAGATCTTGGTAAATCACCTAAGTTGCTCAGGCTAAGTTCGAACTACAGAACCTCCTGCCTCAGCAGGAGTGCTGGGACAACAGGAAAGTGCCACCATGCTCCACAGCCTCATGATACTCTTTATGTAAATTATAACACAAAAGAGGCAGACAGCCCAGCACTGAGAGAGACAGTCAGTCCAGCATCCCACAGAGCTACCACAATTTAGTATAGCAACAAAATAAATGTTCCATTTTCTTCAAGATTCGAACAAGACTCTGCTGAAAGTCTCATCAAGTTTTCTTCTCTTTTGGTTTTTTGAGACATGGTCTTGCTGTGCAGTTTAAGCTGCCTTTGAATTAACTATGTAGTCCAGGTTGGCCTCAAACTTGAAGTAATCCTTCTGCCTTGGCCTACCAAGTGCTGGGATTACAGGTGAGCAGCACCACGTACGGCTCTTGTCAGATTCAAGGCGGCTGCCTTAAATGCCCTGCTCTTATAAAGTTGCATTTGATGAAACAGAAGCTTCCAAAGTTTTGTTTTCTAGCGCTGCTAAACACCATTTCTTCCTAGCCTAAACGGCACTTCTCTAATCGCTACAAGTAGTACTGTAGTCATAAATTTATGCTTATCTACTCAGAAGTGTTTTTTTTCCTTAAAAATCTGCAATTAAGCTGCCTCAGTACTCTGGGAGGCTGAGGCAGAAAGATCACAAGCTCAAGCCCAGCCTGCAAGACTGTCCTGAAATACAAACACAAAATTTTTTTTTAATAAGGACTGGGATGTAGCTGAATGTGAAGGTCCTGGGTTCAATTCCTAGTACTGAAAAACTAGTCAAAAGGCCAACGCGGACTGCACTGTAGCAATGAAAGTTTAAAATGCACAAACCCTCTGATGTAGTAAGTTCACTTTAGGAATTTCTCCCACAGGTGAAACTGGCTATGAGCAAACTGTGCATGTGAAACGTTAGTCATGACAGCATTAATGAAGCTTTAAAAGTTGGAAACACAAACACATACATCAAAACCTGGCTATGGTTTTAGTATACTCACAAAACCAAACAACAACTGCCACCATTCAGGCCAAAGACCTTTTCATTTCCACCCTCGAAAGCCCATATTTACTAGCGTACCTCTCCCGGGCTTCTCCCAAGGCCCTAAACTGGCTTCCCCTACAGATACACTGGACAGCCCAGCCAGGTGGCCTTCTGTGTCTGCCCCTCCCCTTGTAGTCTCGGACGTCTTCCTGATGCCTAGGCAGTGCTGTCCTATATGGAGGGACCACATGCTGTCAGCGATGAACACCCCTGTGCACGTTCTCTTGGGTATGTCCCTACAAGTGGAGCTTCTAGGTCATTCGCTAATTCCTACATCTACCTTTTTTGAAGGACTGACAACTAGTTTCCAAGGGCTGCACCATTCTCTATTCTGGTTGGTGCCTGAAGGTTCTAGTTTTCCTCCATCTGTACAGTGGCTGCTATTGGATGTCATCTGATTACAGCCACCCAAGGGGGTAAAGTGGCATCTCGTGGCACTGCAATCTACACTTGATCTTAGCCAAAAGGCCGAGAAGCGATGGCACTGCAATCCACAGTTGCCTCGTGCTGATTATCAATATACAATCCTCGATGGAAGTAAACATTTCAGGAGGCCCCTTTCCCACTAGGAGGTTCAAAGGTCAATGCTTTAGTCAAAATTCTGTAAGTGAAAAAGAAATTAAATATAAAAAACTCTTGCTTTTGGTGGTGGTACTGGGGATAGAATCAAGGGCCTGCCTCATACTAGGCACGCATTCTACCACTAGTCTATAGCTTCAGCCCTGTGCCAAACTCTTGAGCACCATAAATTCAATTTTGATACAAAAAAGTTATTTCTCAGTCAAAAAAAAACCAACAAACAAAAAGAAAACTCATTAAAATAATTACAGTACATCACACTCAATAGATTATTTAAGCCTAAGAGTTAAAAAAGAATGCTATGGCTCTATAGAAACTGATTCTGAACCAATCTCTAAGACATATTAGCTCTAAAGACCAAACATGTACAGTATCTTCTAGTGTGTATAAAAGCATTCTCAAATGTTCTCATTTATATGTAGAGACATAATATATACACAATAAATTACAACAAGGTACTCAGGACACAAAAAAATCTTTTTGAGACAGTGTCTCCCTATGTAGTTCAGGCTAGACTTGAACTCACTATATAACCTAAGCTGCCCTTGAACCTGCAGTGATCCTCCTGCCTCAAGCACTGGGATTAGATGTGCCCCACCATGCCCAGCATAACATTCAAATTTATGGAGACAAAAAGTAAGGTGGTGGTTTCCAGGGGATGAAGGAGGAGGAAAGAAGTTAAGAGTTCATGTTTAATGGGTAGGAAATTTCCGTTTCACAAGCAGAGAAGGGCTCTGGGGTACAGATGGCAGCAATGGTTGCACAACAGCATGAATATACTCACTGGCGCTGAAGCGTGCATTTAAAATGATGAGAATGACACTCATTATGCCTATTCAGCAGCAATACAAACTGAGTCCACATCATATATTTTTCGGTGCCGGGCAATGAAGCCAAGAGCTTCCCTATGCACCAACAGTCCCACACTTCCAAAGAAGAGGCCACTAACGGTGGCTGCTCCAGGGACAGTAAGGCATGTCTGCAGGCAAGCTGGCAGGGAAGTCTTCCACCAGGTTGCCTAGCTTTCCTTCATGCTAGGCTTCGGACCCAGTATCTCCCACCTAATAAGCACCCCCTCCATCTGTATGCTCTTTTATGTCACTGTTTTCATTATGTATTACATGCCTAAGCATTAACACTGATAGAAGCCAGCCATAGTGGCACATGCCTATAATCCCAGCACTTGGGAGGCTGAGGCAGGAGGATTGCTTTGATTTTGAGACCAGCCTGGGCTACAAAATGAGTTCAAGGCCAGCCTGAAGTGCAAAGACAGACCCTGTCTCAAAGGGAAAAAAGAACTCATTTAAAACCCCAGTCTTACACAAGAAGCTTTTATCTCAATTCTAAGTCTTCCACTATATCCTTTAAGTAAAAATATTTTCAATCCTGATCAGAATTGTTTTTAGAATACTTGCTTGATTTTAATGTTGCAAGGTATACAAATTATACTTGCTACCCTAAAAGTATATTCACTGAAAGTGTCTTTGTTTTCATCAGCTATTAGAGAGAAGCTTCAAAATCACAGAAAATTAACGATTTTCATCAGTGTGTAACTTTTATTCCATCACAATGAAACTAGCTGAGTACACAACCATTCCAACAGAAGTTACTGTTATAATTCAAGATAAAAATCAGTCTGCAATTACACAAGTAGGAAAACGAATAATGCTGATGTCACAGTCCACCCTAAAGCTTGAACTTACTCATCAGACTTAAAAACCCACACTCCGGCTACCTTCCGGCTTAGGGGTGAACCTACTTTTGTGAAGCTGTGGAATCTTCTTGAGCCTCTCTGCAAGGAGCACGGAGCCCCGCCAGAGCACGTGCCTGAAGGAAGGCCAGCAGGAAGGATGGAGGGCTGTCCAACAACAGCCTGCACCAAGCCTCATGGCAAAAAGCTTCAGAAAGCAGAGGCAACTTGGTAGAGAAAACAGGAAAAGTTGAAGCAATACTCCGTTCATGTAAAGAAGCCAGCATCTGCTAAAGGTGAAGATGGGACTTGGCTGGTCCGCGAAGACACCTGCCTAAGAGGGCTCCAGGCAGCGCGCATCCCGCAGCGAAACTTTAGAACAGGTATTCACCCAGGAGACTCTTCCGTACGCACTGAATGTGCATGTACAATTACAGTCCAGCGTCCATTTTTTAGGAAAAAGATATGACTATTAAAGCATTCCCAGAATAGAAAAGTACTATACTTTTTAAGTAGAAAAGCTAAGAAGAAATTGTAACAGAAAATTTACACATCAGAAAACATGATAAAGTAGGAAAAACATCTGCATGATGACAGAGTTAATATCCTTAATCCATTAACAGTTCCTACAAATCAATCTCAAAAAAAATCTTGATGGAATCATCAATGCAGACCATGGTCAGGCCATTCACAAAGACCAGGTACAAACGGCCAACGATTACTGAAGCCCAGCAGTAATCCAAGAAGCACTGCTTTGGAAGATGGATACCCATTCTGGGGAAGTCTGAGCAACTGCCCTTCCTCAGCCTGCTGTGGGAGCTGGGACGGCCACCCAGGAAGGGGCTGCAGCAACAGCAGAGCAAGCCGAGGCCAAGGGGCCAGGCTTCCTACAGAGCTCAACCTCACATGACTGTTGACAGTCAAGAGCTGGGAGGACCAAGGGGGCCGCGGCAGAGCGCACGATAGGAAGTCAGCACAGACTATACCGCTACTGAAAGAAACAAGGAATAAGTACACAAGGTGGAGATGTGGATAAGGTATAACAGCAACCCATCTGTTAAAAACACAAAAAGCACGCATCCATACAGTCTTAGAAGACTGAGATTTATATTCAGTTATCAACGGTAGTGTAAGCAGACAGCAAAGGGGAGCTTTCATTTTTTTATTTGATAGTTTTTCTATAAACGCATGCATTATTTTTGTAATGATTTTTAAAAAGAAAAAAACTAAGACATTAAGCATTTATCTATTGAAGACAAGTTCATCCTTGAGCTCAAATGACTTTCTCCTTCAACAGTAATGGAGAGCCAGGGATATAGCTCAGCGGCATAGCACTTGCTGGCAAGGGCAAGACCCTGAGTTCAATTCCTAGTACAAAAAAATGTTGTGGAGATTTTTTCTTTTTATTTCTTTTTTTTTGTACCAGGAGTCAAACTCACGACCTTGCACTTGCCAGGCAGGCACTGTTCTGCTGAGTTATATCCCGGACCCTCTTTTTAAATCTTTTTTCCTTTCTACATTTCTTAGGAGAAACTTGCACAGCTTCTAAATCCACCGGCAGCCTCAGAAAGACTATTAAAACACAAGCCCCCTCTACACCAAGCAGCTCGCTGCCCATGCTACGCCGGAGACAGTGTACAAAGCACCCACCTCCCACCAGCTTAAATACGTGGAATACAAAGAACCTCCTGTCAGCCAGCTACCCGGGTCACACCCCACAGCAGGGAAGGGTACAATTCAAGTCACATGATCAGGAGCCAAACAGGACTTGGGGCTGGGGGGCAGTGTGATCCTCTGCATTTCTTCCCACACCTCCTATCACCTGACCCCCACTCCTGCATTTCCTGGCCGGATAGCCTGTCCTGGGTATCTACGGCAACTTCACATAAGGTGTCAGAAATCACAGGAGAAACACAGCAAAGTATCATTTGGGGTCTCAGCTGGAGTCACAATGTGGCATATGCAAAAACTCAAGCCTTTTGTACTAAAAAAATGGGAAAATTCAATCAGAACACTGCTTTACTGCACAGCACTTTTGAAATCCAGGTGTTGGATATCAAATTCGGAGTGACCACAGATCCAGAAAGAAAAAGCCTGAGACAATGAGCCTGATGGCTGAAAAACAAGAAACAATTCCTTGTCGCAGAACAGCAGTCTACACAACTACACCCAAGTCATCCAAAGTGCACCTGATATGGACCCGAGTGTCGACCCTAGAATGACCTGGGTCGCCAGCTTCTTTAGAAAGCATCCATTTTGCTCTAGGCCCCAACAGCAGATGGGATGGTGCTGGAGAGCTCGTCCAGGTATCCCTGGTCTCCCCGGGAGGAGCCTCTGCCATCCCGGGACAGCTCTCCAGAGGGCGTCCTATGGGCCTTGAGTAGCTCCCGAGGCTCGGAAACACCCCCGAGTTGGTCCGTCCTCATAGCAGTGCACTGAGGGCTGCTGGGGACCACCTGCCCCCAGGGGACCTGACACTGTGGGTCACCAGTTCCAGCTCTCATCTGACGCCCGCCCCCAGATTAAGCTGTGGCTATCAAGTAACTCTCCCCAAATGGACCTTTCAGGGCTCAGGGAAGTGACTTTTTTTTATTATATGGCACAGTTTGGCACAGTTATGTCTTTAGTCTTTGGGGTACTTTTATACTGTCCAAGAGTAGAATATCTTTTTTTTCCTTTATTTTAAAAACAGATTGCCAAACCAGGACATATACTAAAAAAAAAGAAAAGGAAGGTTACTTACCTGAGCCCTAACATCCCAGCTACCATGGAATCCTGTTGGAGCTGGTCTACAGAAGCAAGGTGTATTCTGGGGAGTCACATGTCACATCAAAGCAGGAACTGGTGAGTCTGTATTTTTATGGAGCCTAAAACAAAGAAAATTGTTAAGTTGAAAGCCCCCATTGAGCTGCATGACCTTTTTCCCAGGGCTATTTGGGACATTTTGAAGATAAACACATAGACAAAGCACTATGTTATTTCCCAGCTCACCTAGCTAGAAACAAAGGAGAAACTGCAAATTATTGGCACATAATACACAGTGCTAAAATAAAGACTCATGCTGGTTCACGTGGACACTATCACAGGTCTTGCCACCTCTGGGACACATTCTGACACTACAAAGCACACCGTGAGTGCTGATTTCTGGCAAGTAGTATTACTTCCACCATGTCATATGGAAATACTCAGGGAAAGAATATGTATTCAAGATAACACATGACATCAAAATACCATCCCCAAAAGCAAACACACATAATCCAGAGGCAAAGCCTTCCTTCGTCAGCAAGCAGCTGAAGTTACAAAGGACTGCTGCAATATCAAGTAGGGGTTTTAACCCTGCAAGAAACAAAGCGCCCAGGGAAACCAGGTGCCCAGGGAGCTCCAACGCCGCCACCAAAATACGCACACACAGCTATTTCAGAGCAGTCACAGCTAAACTTCACAGAGCAGCAAATCTCCATGGCCAACGCCAACGAACTGAGTTATTAGTTTGACTGTTTCTCTTTTGTTTATGAACACATGTTCGAAAGGATTTTTGTCATTAAGGTAACTATTATCTCCTTGTTAAAACCTGAACTGTTTTGTATTAGCTAATCTCTGACACCTTGCTGGCCCAACAGCAGCACTTTTAGCTTTAGACTAAAAACAAAAGCGTAGAGTATATACCCTAGGAATACTGGCAATGATACATGTGATTTAATCCAGGAAGGACAGCCCCAGCTGTTTCCTTTATGGCTAGGCAACAGCTGCCTGGATGGTACCTTATCTTCTGAGGTTCAGTGAAGCCTCACAATTCCTCTAATCCCCTTAAACAAAGAGCCAAACCCTAGAATGCCTCGCAATCCCAGCCACTAACCATGTTTCTTGGTTACCTACACAGTAGAGTAAAAATCTCACCACCAGCCTGGCTAGGAAGCCCTGGAAAAGTCGCATTTTCTTGAGGCCACAAATTGTTTGACTTGTAAACTGAGGGAGCTGGACTAAGATTCCTTCCAGCTCTGAAAGTTTTGAGATTCTTAATTAACTCAAGATTTCACGGGGGCGGAGGAAGTCAGAGAATGAGTACAGCTAGGCAGAAGCCCAAATCTACCTAGCACCCCCAGTTCTTAGGCAAGGAGACAAGCACCCCCTCCCCAAGGACCAGTCCCATCGGACAGCTGTGGCAGCTGCAGCACAGCTGCACATGACGGTAAGCACGCATCTATGGGCCACAGACCCAGCCGCCTGCGTGCAGCGCTGTGAAACAGGCTGAGCCTGACTCCACCGCAGCACTCACGCCTGCCCCTGGGATGGGCATTGGGCTGCTGCCCATCCCTGCTCGCACTCAGTCCCCCACACACTACACCTCCATCAGGGTGGAGGGGCCAGGTGGCCAAGCAGTGCTGTGCAAGTTAAGCTCTGGAGCAGGGAAGGTCCCTTCAAGGCACAGACAGAGAGAAGAGGGAAGGTGTGGGCGAGCCGGGCAGAGGAGGGCACCGTGGCCTTGTAGGCTGGTTGGTTGCAGTGTGACGGAAGGGCTCTGAGGCGAAACTGAGGAGGGGTCCCTGCAGCAGGGGGTAGGGGGTAGAGGGTGCGGGGTGGGGGCACTCTACCAGCGTGAGGCAGCTCGAGAACTGTGTCTGCCTGGCCAGCACAGATGGCACCGGGGCAGAGGGTAGGAAGGCAGCAGGTGCCGGGCACACGCCTGGGACGTGCCGCCCAGGATGGGTTTCCACTGCTGCGGCAGCGCCCACCGTTTCCTCCCCAGAGAGAATTCGGAGGCCTGGGACAAACTGCTCTTGTCCAATGACAAGATCCCCACTGACAGCCACCTTCAGAGAAGACTGTGGGTTCGAGGGCATGTCAGTTATTATGCAAATAGCCCTGGTCGCAGAACTCTGGTGAACAAGTTTACCTCCGCTCTTCTTTATTGCAGGCTCAAGAAATGTGCTCCTGGGCAGTCTCCGCTCGGGGAGAAGGCAGTTTTCAGAGGGCTAAGTCTTAGTGGACTTACAAGGCCAGACCTGGTTTCCTTTCAAACCCCAATGCCTGCCCTACCCCATTAGGTTGGGGCCCACAGGGGCAGGAAGGCAGGGAGATAGCTGTGGCTAGAGGCTACAAACACAGAAACACAGATTGCAAAGTTGTATTGGAGCCTTCTACACCCATTGGGGTCTGTGCCTTCCCTTAGCCTCCCTCTCTCAGGGATCAAAGGCAACCCTAGCTGAGCAGAGATGACTACAGGGAGTACTGTGACCAGATGAAACAAAGATCTGGTATTCTGCGTGTAAAGCACTCAGGGCAAAATTTTGTTTATTATTTTTTGGTCTTTTTGAGATAGGGTCTGGCTATGCAGCTCAGGCCGGCCCTTAACTTACTTTTCAGTCCAGGCTGGCCTCGAACTCGCACCAATCCTCCTGCCTCAGCCTCCCAAGTGCTGAGATTATGGGTGTGTACCACCACAGCCTACTAGGGCAAAATTTTGTTAAACAGGAAATAGGACAGGGTCACAGGCCAGACCAGCAAGAAAACCATACACAGTTTCTTCCAGCTTCGGGGACTTGTTGGCTTTAGATGTCACCAAGGTCAGCCAGAGGCGCTGTGAGTGGAACTTGTACTCTGGAAGCTACCCACACTGATTCAAGGGTACTGGGAGATACATGTTTGAAACAAAGGGGAGACCTCTGTTTGTCCAGCATCTGGCCAGATGTACAACTCCAGGAACCCCATATGGTGACGCGCCCATGTATGCACACTTGAGTGCATCCCAGTGACAGTCACCTCGTTGACCTGCCACCAACTAATCTATGACAACTTACTTTATTCTAATCAACCATTCTCCTGCCACACTGATTGTGCTCTTTAAGGTTCTGATGTAATCAGGTAAGAAAACAAAAGACTTTCCTAGGCTTCCTTACTGGTACTTGAAGTAGAAATCCTGAACAGCCCATAACTAAGCCCATTTCCCTAAACGCCTGGTGGAAATCCCCAAAAGACCTAAAAAACCCAGACCTGTCTTTTTATAAGGGCCCAGCATATTTCAAAAGACCCAAGAGGTCAGTTTAATCTTGCTACTAAATGAAATTGCTGCGATCCGGATGAAAATTCCAGCCACAAAACCCAAAATTCTCCTCTCGAGTAGTAATTGCTTATTAGCGTGACTACTATCCAAGCTTGAATGTGCTTTATTTTTATGGTATAACAAAACGCCAAAAACTTGTGAGTCCGACAACATCTCAGCCACTTAACATTATATACCAGGACATTTGGTGCCATGGTCACCAACTACCCCCTGAATTTGATCCTGTCACATCAGACTTTGGGCCAACAATCTCGAACATCAGGGGTACAACGTGCAAACAGCTCAGCAGAGTTCATTTGTGTTCCTGGAAAAATAACCAGAAGCACACATCTGCCCGACCATGAGTCAGGAATATCAATTTTGTGGCAGGACCCATTTCTGTTGTGACCAACCCACACTCAAGCATGCTCACAACAGAAGCCACCCCATGGAGGTTATTTCCAGCAAGCTGCCCCCTTGGGGGGTCCGCATTCAGCTAGGCTGAGAAGGATCTCCCTGGTGAGAGCAACCTTTTCAGACTCTTGACAGTGACCTTAAGGCTTTCGGGCTAAGCCACAGAAACACTATCACGGCTCCATAAAAGTCACCTGAGTTTTAGTTGGGGATGATTCTGTTATAACCAAAGTAAAAAGAGAATAAACTTTCAGAGCTAATTGACCGGAGTCACAGCGATGCGACGAGCTCGCCCCTTCGAGTCCCTGGTGATCCTCAGCGCTCCAGGACGATGAAAGCCCGGCACATACTATGTCCCACTCCACTTATGTAACTGGAAGATCGCCGGCGGGGGGTGGGGGTGGGGGGAGGATGGGAGGGTGTTCGATTTCCAAAGGCACGGTACCCCAAGAACCTCTGCGCACAAGGGGGCATGCTCTCGGCTCAGAGCCTCAGGTGCCATCGGACGCACGGTTCCCAGTCCTTGGGTCCTGATGGGAGCAGAACTAGCTCTATAAGATGAGCTGTGGGACCCAGGCACATGACATCTGCTCCTTTCA
>PVJX010049860.1:0-10900 GCA_004027295.1 Dolichotis patagonum | reverse complement strand
TTTTTTTTTACTAAAACCTGCCTACATTTAATATTAAGCTGAATGTTTTTAAGTGTCAAGATTAAAAGGTATTAATTTATAAAAGAAAAAAACCCCTGCTCAATGAGACTTAAATTACAAAAAGACCATACTATTAAGAAAAGATTAAAAGTTGGGCATACAGACATTAAAACTCTAATTGAGCAAGTTGTTTCCCTGCAGAAATTTTGGTGAACTAATATATTTTGTTGTTGCTCCTGTTCTATACACATACACATACACATACACATACTGTATGTGTATGTGTCCAGTTTCTATACATAGCTGGATCTACGATTTTTGTTACTAAAATTAGAACATGTGTCTGTGGAGATGCAAATGACGGGATTGTGAATGTATTTTAAACATACAGCATTTAAGAATTACTGGTGGGTGGCATGTGGTATATAGAAAAAACAGAAGTACAGCTGTTGGGGATTTAGCTCAGTGGCTTAAGCGCTTGCCTGGCAAGCGTGAGGTCATGAGTTCGATCCCCGGTACCAAAAAAAAAAAAAAAGAAGAAGTACAGCTGTTTAGAGTTCTGGTCTAAACTTAGAGAGAACAGAGTGACCGTTATCTAAGATGGGGAAAGGCTGTGAGTATGGAGAAAGTGTTCATGGAAAGAAAAGTTTCGCATACTGGTCAAGAGATTTTGAGTAGACAGTTATAAATGTTTGGAATCTAAGTGTTGGGTCTGGGGGAAAAACACTTGTAAAGTGTTAGAGGAGAAGAGTAAATTGGTACAATGATTTTGAGGAGCAGTTTGGAATATCTGATACTTCATGATGTAGCAATTCCTTTGAATGTATTTGTCCAAGAAATTTTTTTGTTTTTGTGTCTTGAGACAGGGTCTTGCTCATCGTTCAGGCTGACCTCAAACTCATACTGATCCTCCTGCCTCAGCCTCCTGAGTGCTGGGATTACAGGCATGCACCACCACACCTGGCTCCTTCCAAGAAGCTTTTTATACGTGTTTATTAGAACACATGTACAGGAACATTTATAGGAGTATTGTTTTAATACAGGGAAAAAACATTGAAAGAAAATTAAATTTCCATGTATTGGAGAATGAATAAATAAATATTGGCATATTTTTAGACTGGACTACTACTTAAGGATTAATGAACTGAAGGGGGATATATCCATATGAATATATCCATTAGTTTTCATGGTTTTATGTCTCCAATGTCAACAGATGACTACAAATAATATAAAACTACATATATGTAATTTTAAAAACATGTCAACTAATACTGATAATTATTAATGTATAGTGGTACCTCAATTCATGAACACTTTTGGTTTAAAACAATTTGGTTTACAAACAGAAGTGTTGGCACAACCTTGGTTTGATTTGCAAACTATACATCAGATGATAAATAGGACTGTAGCCATCTTTACCACATAAACACAAATGTGGCCATCTTTTCAAAAACTAAAGAACAAATTAAGTCTGTAAACTGAGGTACCACAATATAATAAATAATGAAGACACATGGGAAAAGTTAAGTTAAAAAATTTGTTGAGAGAGGGCTGGTAGGGGCCAGGGATATTGCTCAATGGCACAGTACCTGCCTGGCAAGTGGGAGGTCCTGAGTTTGATTCCCACTACCAGGAAAAAAAAAAGTAAGAGAAGCTTGGTAGAAATTAGAACTTGTATCATACCTACAAAAGCAAGTTACAGGGGTCCCAACCTGTTACTCCTGCCTCAGCCTCCCGAGTGCCACCATGCCCAGCTGTGTCAGACATTCTTTTTTAGGAAAGGGGAGAGATAATCTTGACTGCTGTTTATTTTACTTCAATTTTAAAGACAAAGATTATCATTTAGAAATATTTTGTCTTTGCCATTATTAAGATAATGTTATAAATTTCCTAGAAAATATAGACAGACCTGTAGGACTCAGATGGGTCATTATTCTAACTTACGTATATTTTGTTTTTCAGAAGGAATTGAGCCTTCCACGAAGAGGCAGTTTGTAAGTAAATGATTATTACCGTTATGATTATGATTATATATGATGATCTCCTGCATAGGAATCCTTTCTGAGAATTATTCTCAGTATCTCTTGGAGAAATCTCATTCAGTAGTGTTGTTTTCTGTGACTGCTGCCAAGGAAGCAGTGAACCAATTGACTTTTCCTGCTAGAGCAGAGTCTTTACTCTTTTCCATCCCTACTCATCCCAACTTCCCTTCTCTGCCTCAACTGTTGCCTAGCATTTTGGGAATGCTGTCACTTAAATATTCATCATAATCTTAGGCTTGTGTTTTGGAATTTACTGAGTTTTAGTAGACTCAAGCTAAGAAAGTTAAGATGATAAAATTGAAACTTTTTAAAACTCTATTTGAGACTGGGTCTCCCTATGGAGTCCAAGCTGGGCTGGAACTCATTGTGTGGTCCAAGCTGGCCTCAAACTTGAGGCAATCCTCTTGTCTCAGCCTCCTGAATGCTGGGATTACAGGCATGCACCACCATGTCCTGTCTAAAATTGAAACTCTTTACTTTTATGTCTGTCCTGCAGTATGATCCTAAGCAAGTGACCTGTTTTTTGAAAAACTGGGACAAGAACAGTTAAGTTTGGAGGCTAGGTTTAAGTAGGTCCCTAATCTGTATTTTATTCTGGCTTTAGATTTACCTGAAATTGATAGTCTTTGTTCCTGAATTTTCTTGATCTACTTTTTTCTTTTTAAGAATTTCACTTGGTATGTATTGTAAATATAGCTGGTCAGTAGCATCTGAAGTGCTTGTTAAAAAACAGTATGTGGGAGAATAAAACCACTGGGGCCGATGATATAACTCAATGGTAGAGTGTATACTTAACACATATGAGGCCCGAAGTTTGATCTTTAGTAGTCCCCTACCTCCAATCAAGACAAAAAACAACAACAGAATATGTATTTAACTGAATTAGAATCTCTGTGTTGGGGTTCAAGGACATATATACTTATATCACAGTCAAAGCCAGCATGATTTATCAAAGACAAATTTGGAAAATACTAAGGAAATAGAGCTTTGATAAAACAGTGGTTTTGAGACTTCCTGAAGGAAACATGAGATATAATAGGGAGGTGGACATAATGGTATTCATATTTAATTGTTACGTTTCTTTTGTGTTTACATCATGTGCGGTGTTCAAATCTATGAAATACATAGTACAGGGCCCCCACAATTCGTGCAGGTCACATTCCTAGAGCAACCTAAATTGTGACAAATTGTGAATTTCAGATATGGTCAGAAAAATTCCTATTAATGCTTGTTTTTATAATTTAAACCCTAAATATGCTCTTTCCTGCAGTTATGTAATTTATTTTTAAAATTGCTCCCCCTCTCTTTTATTTAGCATTTGGTCATTTTTCCTCCTCTTCTCTTTTTCTTTCTTTCTTTCTTTCTTTCTTTCTTTCTTTCTTTCTTTCTTTCTTTGTTTTTTTGAGACAGTCTTGGTATGTAGTTCAGGCTGCTCCTGAACTCACTATGTAGTCCAGGCTGGCCTTGAACTCACAGGGATCCTTGTGCTTTAACCTTTTTAGTGCTGGGATTACAGGCATGTGTCACCATGCTCAGGTATGTAATTTAATTTAATAAAATATTGTATTAGTAAAGCTTATGAACGTGTGTAGCATTTTGATGGCATCTTAGGGCTTTAGGAAGAGCAAGACTGAGAACACTGTAGATAGCTACAGCTCAGCAACCTGTTATGATGTGGAAATGTTTGTGTATCTGTAGAGGTGGATTACGGGCAGCACCCACATCAGCAGCAAGGAGAACTAAATAATGTTTTTGGATTAGCTGATTGCAAACCTCCCACCAAAAAACAATTGTGGAGGATATTAGCAGTTTCTATGAAATTGTGGGGATTTCTGTCAATAATTAGTAGTAAGGTTCTGAGGAAAAATCCATGAATTAACTGAGGCCATGAACACTGAACTGCAGCTTGGGGGGGGGAGGATACTGTAATTCTTTATTGTCATTTAACAGCTTTATTTTATAAAAAAATTCTAATAATTGTGAGATTTTTATAGAGCCCTTTTGGATGGCTTATGGAGATTCATGATCCTTTTATGTGGAAACTCCAGTTATGAGTCAGAAAAGTGCTCAGGTTTGGTCTTGGCTTTATCACTTAATGAACTTTATTAAACTGAACAAATCATTTCATTTCCTTAAACCTTAGTTACTTTATCTATGAAGTGAAAATCATAATACCTGCTTTTTCTTCTCTTCTTTTCCTTCTTCCTTCTCTTCTTTCTCTACCCTCCTACTCTTTTTAAATTTTTTCATTTTTGGTTGTATTAGGGTTGAAACCCAGGGGCACTCTCACTGAGGTACCTCCCTAGTCCTTTTTATTTTGAGACAAGGAAGGGCCCACTAAATTCCTTAGGCTGGTCCTGAGGTTGCAATTCAGCTGCCTTAGCTTCCTGAGCAGGTAGGATTGCCAGGCATTCATTGCTCCTGGTTTTCCTTCTTACTAAAGCTATCAGAAGACTTGGTTAGTATTATGTGAAAGTGCTTCGTTAGTTATAGTTTTATTTTAAGATGTATTATTTTTAGAATTCTCATATAAATATGTTGGATTAAACTTGGATAAAGTCTATTATTCCTTGCGCAGGGGCCATGCTAATCTTCTCTGTATCGTTCCAATTTTAGTATATGTGCTGCCGAAGCAAGCACAAAGTCTATTATTTAGGGGCCCTATTTCTTTGTTTTCTTGAACTGATAATGTTCCTTCTCCCAAGTGCTAGGATTACAGGCATTTTTAATTCAGGTTTTTTTTTGTTTTGTTTTGTTTTGTTTTGTTTTTTTGGTACCAAGGATCAAACTCACGACTGCGCACTTGCAAGGCAGGCGCTTATGCTGCTGAGGTAAATCCCAACCCCAAACTTAAGAGACTTTTTTTTTGTACCGAGGATTGAACTCACGTTAATTTAGTTTTGATAGTGGATTTTATTTCTAGCTTTACAAGTGTCCTGAGTCTTCTATAAGCTGGGCAAGGCAAGAGCACTATTAGGACTCTTACTGGAGCAGTGTATTGAATAGCTATGTACAACTGAGAGGGAATAGCTTTTTAGGTGCTTATTTATAAAATATTTGTACTTAGTTACACTCCTACTGTCATTTTTTGCTTTTGGTTCCCTCCATTTTTAAGCTCTCTGAGTTAATTTTCTTAGGATTAAGTGAAATGAGTTAAAGCTTGAAGCATTTAACTTCTTCCAGGAATGTGTACTTCCAGTGAATGGAATTTTGGAAAGAAGGAAGGAGCCTCATTCTTATTTTTATTTGGAACTGAATGAATTTTTTTTAAATCATATTAGCTTTACACTAGAGAAGATTTTTGGTCATTTCTGTGCTAATATTAGGCCTACTTTAACTGTATTACAGTGTTTCATTAAGAAGAACTAAAAGGCTTGATGTGATGCTACATGCTTGTAATCCCAGAATTTGAGAGGTTGAGGCAGGAGGATTGCTGTAAACTCTAGGATAGCGTGGGCTATTGTCTTAATTACTCTCCTCATTGCTGAGGCAAGATGCCCAATACCCACAAGTTAAAAGACAAAAAGTTTATTTAGCTCACAGTTTGTAGCAGTTTCAGTTTATAATCCGATAGCTCCACAGCAGAGTGGCACATGGCAGGGGGAAACAGTTTATGGTGGCAAAAGACAGCAAAAACAACTAGAGAGGGTTGGGGAGGAAAACAAGCCTCTTTGCCCCTTTTAATCTTATCTAGACTGCTGGGATTAGGGTAGTACCAATTCAGTCAGTGGACTGATCCAGCAATGTCCCACCCTTAATCCCAGTGTAGAACATGAATCAGTCTCAAACTCTAGATTCAGCTACCTCTGAAAAAGCCCCATCTAAAAATGCATGACGTTTGGGGGGACATCTAGACACAAACCATAGCAGCTATATAGTGAATTCAAGACCTGCCTGGATTCCATAAAAAGACCCTGTCTGAAACAAACCAAGAAGAAGAAAAACCAGAACTAGGCTTTCCTGATAACTTGTTTGATAACATAACTCACATTTAAACAATTGATCATTTAGTGAATACCCACTAATACTTACTACTTGCTAGGAACTATAGTATTTAAGTTCTGATATTGAGAACATGCATTCTTTTCTTTTGCAGCATTTACAGTTAAGTAAGCCAGAAGTTCTTCAGTTCTTTAATATGAACAATATCTGGGCCAGGGATTTAGCTCAGTGGCATAAGTGCCTGCCTGGCAAGTAGAAGGTTGAGAGGTCAATCCCCAGTGCCAAAAAAAAAAAAAAAAAAAAAGAATATGAACAATATCTTTATATCTAGTACTGGGACTATAGAAGACATTTTGTTCTAGGAGGCAGGGAGGAAACATAAATACTGCCTTTATGTGTTTTATGTTGCTATGATAGAATATCTGAGGCTGAGTGATTTACAAAGAATAGAGGTATAATTTGGTTCATGTTTCTGGAGTCTAAAAACTCCAAGAACATGGTGCTAGCGTCTGCTCAGCTTTTGGTGAGGGCTTTGTGCTACTTTAACTCATGACTAAAAGAAGTAGGGTAAAAAGATACATGCAGAAGAAGCAAAGTCTGCCTTCTCGCACCAGGAACTACAATCTAGTCCTATGAGAAAGGCATTCATCTCTCTTAACTACTTGATAGTTTCTTAAAGGCCCTACCACCTCTCAATACTGTTACCTTAGAAATAAAATTTCAATATGAGTTTTAGGTGGGAAAAAATATATTCAAACCATGGCATACACAAATGTGGACCTTTCCCCTAACAAGTTATGTGTGGCTTTAAATACAAATTATTACTGGATTTGTATTGCCTATATAAAATGAAGGAGTTGAGGACTCGAAGTGTAGTTCAGTGGTAGAGCTCTTGCCTAGCATGCTCAAAAAAAAAAAAAAAAAAAAAAAAAGAAAGAAAAAGAAAGATACTAGTCTCTTGATCTCCATAATTGGTCATCTTCCATAAAACTAGTCAAGATTTTGTAGAAAATGTATGACAGGAAGTAAAAAATTCACGGTAAAGAAGCCACAAAGGTAAGAAGAACATGAAACATAAGTATTAGTCAGCTTTTCTGTTGATGGGAAAAATGCCTGACATAACACAGTTTAAGAGAAGAAATGGTTTATTTGAGTAATAGTTTCACAGGTTTCAATTCATGGTCAGCTGGTTTTAAAAGAGAAACATCTCTGCAGCTGGATGTGGCAGAGCAAAGCAAAGCTTGCTTCATGGAGACTGGGAAGCAGAGCAGGGTAAGAGTGCCAGTGAGAGCTCTGCTCTCCAAAGGCAGGCCCCAAGCCTTACTTCAAGTGGGCCCCATAGCCTAGCAGCATATTAACTGGCACATATATTTGAAAAAATTGAATTACTATGTAAAAGTTTGTAGAAGGTATAGAGAAACTGATGTCAGTCATCAGAGTAACCTATCATTTGTCCATTGTTTCTTATTCTTATAACCTAGTCTGGAAATTTGTAGAAGTTTCTTTCCTGTGGTACTTGGAACTGAACCTAGGGCCTGGTGTGTGCTAGGCAAGCATTCACCACTGAACTATACCCCCAGCCTTTTTTAAATTTTAAAATTTTATTTAAAGGTAGGGTTGCCTCAAGCTGGCCTCAAAATTATAATCTTGTCTCAGCTTCCCAAGCATCTGGGATTACAAATGTGCTACTGTGTGTGACTAAAAATTTTTATAGGAGAGAGGTATTATAGTTTTCTTCCTGTTTACTTCCAAAGTGGCTTCTGCAAGAGCAGATCTTGTGTCCCATTCTAGGAGTCAATGTCTGTGTCCTTAGGCATATTCTCTTGAGTTTATGGGCAAAGAGAAATTTGAAATCTTTAGTTAAGAGTTAGTTTCTGTTCATTGATTTAGCATACTTTCGAATGATAGAAAATAAATGAAAATCAGTAATTTTGGAGGCTCTCAATTGTCCTTTTACATGTAGTGTGGTATTAATTTCAAATGGATGAGAATAAACAAATGGATTTCTAGCCATGTAATTCATCTTGGTACTATATAAAATATATACCTTTTCATCCAATAACTAATTCCTCCAATATCACCAAATAGATAAGTGGAAGAATAGTATAGAAACGAAGAATTTAGACCTGAGAGCATCATGACGGGTTTGAGTCGGCACTATTTAATAGGGTTTTTATTTTTCTAAAACAAGTTACTATATTTTTGTATTTTTGTATGTCTTTTTACCTCTACTCCCTTTTTCATTTGCTCAAATTCATCTATTCATACATTCATTTTACTATATACATATGATTCTAATTATATACTATTTCTATTCTTTGTATGGAAGTACAGTATTCTCAAGAGATACAAATGAAAGCATAATGTAATTTGTCAAATAGTACTGAGTGTAATGAAAAAAGTGTCAGATGACTTAAGTTTTAAATTGTAGTGTCCAGGAATTAATTAATTAATTTCCTTATGGTAACATTTGAGCAGAGAACAGGAATCTGGAATATGTGTGTGTGTGTGTGTGTGTGTACATATATATATATATATATATATATATATATATATATGAATATGTATATATATATATAGTGACTTTGGTCATATTAGGGAAGAGAAGTATTAAATTTCCAATATGAGGGACAAGAATATTCATGCCTACCATGATAAAGGTTTCATTAGGGTAACTTAATTATGAAAGTTCTTTTGGCCTGGGTCATACCATTTCTTTTAGACTTAGCTTCCTGAAATTAAATCATTCTCATTTTTAGAAAGTTATTCTATATTTAGAATCATTTCAATGCATTAAAATATCAGAATATCAAATGTTGGGAAGTTGATAGTGTTATTTAGAGTATATATATATATCTAGGAAAAAATAATTTTAAGTTCTAAAATTATTTCTATTTGTTTATCCAAGCCCAGAGGATTATTATAATTTGTTTTTTCAAATCTAGAGTGGCTCTTAGTGGCTTTCTTTGACCAGTTCTGGGGAGGGGCCGCTGAGAGACAATTCCTTTCAAACAGGATTGTTCTTTTGTTTATGAACAGCATCAGTGTCTAGGCTTTGGCTTTGAGAGCTCCTTGTAAACAGTGTCCTTGTCACTGTTACCCAAAAACCCATGCTTCTCTAATATCTTGCTGAATTCCCCAGGCTGGGCCGGGACTTGATAGCATCTTGCCTCAGCCTTGCAGAATGCTGAGATCACTACTGGAACCATTTTATTGTTAGAAAATGGTCATGGTTGTCAGTGAGCTGTAAATGCGTGGTCACAAAAAGTTAAATTCCTTTAGAGCTCATTCTTCTTACTACTAGGTTGAGAGCAGCTATTATACTTACAATCTCACTTTTATATCTAAACCTCACAGCTGTTTTCTGTAATCTACATGTATTTTAGAGACATCAACTTTAGTATTTATGAAATGGAAATCATTGTCTTTTTAAAAACTAATTTCTTGTCAGGCATGATGGTGCATGCCTGTAATCCCAGCACTTGGGAGGCTGAGGCAGGAGAATCACTGTAAGTTTAAGACCACCCTGGGCTACATAAGCAAGTTCAAGGCCAGCCTGGTCTACACAGTGAGAAAAAAAAAAACACAAAACAAGACAAACCTAGCCTCTCTTTTATTCTCCAGCTCACTAACTGGTGCCACATTTTCAGGATGAATAACTTTGTGGGTCCTATTGCTTTAGTCTCTTTCATAGTTGGCAGTCTTTTCTATCATACCTCTCAAATGTCTTTTAATTTTTTTTCTGTCTCTTTTTACTCTCTGCAGTCCAGGCCATTATATCTCTCCTGTTGCCATTCCCGCTTGATCTTGTTTTGCTCTTCCTTCCCACAACACTATACCCAGATTTTTTGATTTTTTTTTGTTATCTAGCATTGTTCACTTCTCTGGCTATCCATCCATCCATCACACAAATGTCAGAAAAAGCTTTTTAAAATGAAAATTTTGCCATGGTAGAGCACTCCTGTAATTGCAGCACTCAAGAGGTATAGGCTAGCCTGGGTTACACAGTGAGTTCAAGATCAAGCTGAACAAAGTAGTGAGATCCTGCCTGAAAAAGAAAGTCAGAATTTACTTAGTAGATGGTTATCTAAGCTCCTTCAGTAAAGTTTTTCTTTTATTTTTTGAGGTAGGGTCTTGTTCTGTTGTCTAGGCTAGTGGCCTCAAATTCCTCAAGGAATTCTCTTGCTTACTTTAGCCTCTTGAGTGCCAGGATGATAGACTATACCACTGTGCCCAGCTCCTTCAACAGATGTTTTATTTCTCTTAGGATCACACCAGGTTGTACAGTTTGACTTATAATTTTATCTCCTTTTTTGGATACAGTATGTTTCCTATAAAAAGAATGTTCTTTCTTTCGTCTGTACCCAGCAAAGTTTCAAGTCTCAGCTTGTGTTTTATTTCTTGTGACAGGCTCTCGAGCTTGCCATGCCTTGCAGTTCCCAGACTAACTGGCATTTCCTAAGACATATTTTCATCAAATCTTGTACTTTTCCTTCATCTCTCATAGCAAAAATAATTATTTGTCCATATTTTTCCATTGCATGGTACATTAGTCTGCTCAGTTTACCATAACAAATATTATAGACAGATGTCTTAACAAAATTATTTTCTCTCAATTACAGAGGGTACAGATCTAAACTCAAGCTGCTGCTGTGGTCAGTCTTTGATAAGGGCTCTCTTGCTTGTAGACAACAACCTTTCTATGTGTGCCTTTCTTTGGTGTAAATGCTGAGTGGTAGAGGGATAGATCTCTTTACTTGAAAGGATACTAGTCACATAGGATTAGGGCCCAGATATTTTGACTTCATTTAGCCATAATTACAGTACTTCCTAAAGACTTAATATCCAAATACAATCACATTGGATATTATGTCTTCAAAATAGGAATTTTAGTGAGACACTTCAGCTTATTGCAG
>PVJX010049859.1:0-10907 GCA_004027295.1 Dolichotis patagonum | reverse complement strand
TGAAATCACTCTGGAGGTCAGTCTGGAGGTTCCTCAAAAAGTTGGAATTGGAAGTCCCATTTGACCCAGCTCCTCCACTTCTAGGCATATTCCCAGAAGAACTGAAAACATCATACCACAGTGATATATGTGCACCCATGTTTGTAAAAGCACAATTTATAATAGACAGATCTTAGAAACAACCTAAATGCCCATCAACTGAGGAATGGATAAAAAAAGAGGTGGTATTTTTATACAATGGAGTACTACTCAGCTATAAAGAAAGATCACATTGAGATATTTGTAAATAAATGGATGCAACTTGAGACCATACTAATAAGTGAAATAAATCAATCTCATATGTATAAATACTGCATAGTCTCCCTAGTGTAAGAAATGGTAAGAGTACATAAGATACAAAAACCTCAATAAATACAGTGAAAGGATAACAATCTGCTCAAAGGGGAATAAATAATATCTCAGGGGAAAGGAGGAAAAAGAAAAAAGAGGTGAAAAGAAAAAATATCTAAAATTATATAAACACACTTAGGATAGATAAGATGATTGTGCTACAAATTCTATAAGTTCTTGGAACAAAACAGTTAACATTCATAGGATCAGAACCATTGTACATGTTAGTGTATGGTGATCTAAGGAACTGAAGATCACTATGTAAAATAATAACCCTAGTTATGCTCATACCACCTTCTTTGGAAGGCTTATGTTGTGAGTGTTTTGGGCTCTTTGCTACTGTTATTTATTTGCCTTTTTGTTTCATGTTTTTTTAGTAATTTGTTTTGTTTTATTTTGTTGTTGCCTCTAATTCAGAAAGGATAGGTATACAGGTAGGGATTTTACATGCGTAGAACATCTCCTAAACAGTTTATGAGAATCAATTATGTAATGTATGATGAAATGAACAGCTACTTTGAAGAAAAAGAGACATTTTGCTATCCATTGCTGATTCCGTATCATCATGCTGTGAAATCCAGTAACGCCATTTTGAATGCCATGTTGAAATGTTTACTTTCAACATACATGGAAGTATAGACAGAAGGGAACAACAGACATTATGGCAGCTAATGTTGATTTCCCTATAGTCTGATTTTGAAGACTAATAATGCCTCTATCACTCTGCTCTGATAAGTTTAATACTATTTTGTTTTGTATGAATTCATTGTGTGTGACGATATGGACAACTATTTAGAAGAAAACAAGAGACATTATGGTAGACAGTGATGATCTCCTGTTACCTTGCTTGAAATCTATGTCTCTTACATTGTTTTCTTCTGATTGGCTTTGTTCTGTATTGTTGTGTTTAGTTTTACCCTCTTTAAAATAAAATTATATATATATATATATATATATATATATATATATATATATATATATCACATTGTCCATAAACCAATTTTGTGAGATCAGTAGAATAAGTATTCAATGAATGTTAAATCAATTACAATCATCTTAGTTTTGGTATTATTTTTATTTTAATTTATTTCAAAATATTTTATACTGATTATGAGATTTTTTCTTTGACTTTTGTATCTCTGGAAAGTATATTGATTCATCTCCAAGAATGTCTGGGTTTTCCAGCTGACTTTCTGTTACTGCTTTCTACTTTCACTCTATTGTGTTCTAAGAGAAGTCATATAATTTCTGTTTCGAAAATTGGTTTAGACATGTTTTGTGTCCCAGAACTTGCTCTATTTTAGGGAATATTGCATGTGACCTTGGAAGGAATGTGTATTCCATGAATGGATCTGGTCATCTACAGATGTACTGAATATTAAGTTATACTGCTCTTGAATATATCTGTCTGTACTCCATGGAGAATTTTCTCCTGTTTTTTAAAACTCTCCAAACATAGTTACAGATTCATGTATTTTTTACTGTAGTTTTTACCGCTCATATTCTGTTGCTATGTTGTGAATCACATATGCATCTAGCTTTTATATGTCTTCATAGAAAATTCAGCCCTCTATTATCTTTATTTTTCACAACTTTTCTTGTTCTTAAGTCTTTTTGAAAATAAAATAGCTACTACCTTTTCAGTTTGATTGGAGTAAGCATGGTACATCTTTCTTTATCCATTTACTTTAATTAATATGTGTCTTTTCATTTAAAGTGAATTTTTCATAGGCAGTGTAGAGTTGAGTCTTGTTTCTTTATTCACTCTGACAATCTTTTCATTGATGCTAAGGAGATTATTTACATAGTTGGATTAATATCTAATGCATTTTTCTATTTGTTGTACTGTTTTGTTCTTGATTTTTAAGAGGTTTTTCTGCCTTTTGTGATATTAACTGAAATTGTTAATGGTTCTATGTTCTCTCATCCTTTAGCATAGTAATATATTTTAGTTCATAACTTTTTTTTTCATTTCTAGGATATTGTGAAGTTTTCTAAACTCCTATGTTCAGGACTGGAATCTGAAAGTGTCTCAGGTTTTTGGTTATTTTGGAAAAGCTTCCCAATTTTTTTTTTACAGTGAATTCTGAAAGTTATATGTGTAAGAATATTAGAATTCTAACAAATTCTGTTTCTCTCTCTCTCTCTGCCTCCTTCTTTCTGCCTTTATGTCCCGTGTGTTGCTAGATGTCCTCATATGTGAATAAAATGTAAACATTCATCCTCTGATACCTCCTAGATGTGCTATAAGCTATTTCATGCTTTGTATCTGTACTTCCATATTTAATGAAAATCTCAAATTGCCTGAAAATTGCATATTGCTCCTGAAGTTTTCATATTTATAAAGGAATCACAATCCACTGAATCACACATTTTTTTAGAAATCTTAAAATTCTTTACATTCTTTTCAAACTTTATATGTAATTCAGGAGTTTTACCACCTCTACCTTAAAAACCTCAGACTAGATCTTTTCCTCCCATTGATGTTACTATTGTCTGGGCACAAAGTGCTGTCATCTTTTATGATACAGGCTGTGAATCTATGCATGAAATGTGCACAGAATGCAAATATATGGGTTCAGAAAGTAGATACATGATGTACTGAAACTGAGTGTGATTCGTTTTGAGTGTAGATGAGACATTCTGGAAGACAACATATTTTCTCACACTGTCATAGAGATAGTTAAACTATTTGTTAAAGATACTAGAAATCATTGACTCATATATGTAATATGGATGAATTTCATGATTTGCAAAATGTTCTTCAACAATGGCCTTGATAAAAGATAAAAACAAATAAAACCTCTTAATTCTTTCTGGTTTTTCTAAACTCACAGTTACAGGATGTATTCTCCACTCAGGCAATATTATAAAAATCAAATGAGTCACATGTCTCAGCTTTCCAAAACTGCTCATTAATAGTAGAATACAGTTCAAATGTCCTTGCTTCCTTCTTTGATTCTGTGCATTCTATGTCTCAGCAAGTTCCAGTGGTTTTTAATTCATTTTTCCCCTGGATACGTTAAGCTTATGCTTGACTTGTACTCTCATATTTTCTTGGCTCCTTTGTAGGATCCTTTTAAAGACCTAAACTCAAAGCTCAGAAGAGATTAACAAATGTAGAAACCTTCTACACCATAAACACCCTGTAACATGTGGTCTTTGTTTTTGTTGTTTGTTTATATTTCTCTGAAATTCTTATTTCTTGACTATATATTTAGTTTGCTTCTTTAAACAGAGTGTAAATAAACTGAAGTAAAAAAATGTGCTTATTTCATTCACCAGTAAATTTCAAATGCTTAGAATAACAGCTGGTGTATTCTAGGGACTTTGTAAATACTATTCGATTAAGTTACTAACATTAGAGATGAGCAATGGAGAAACTGAAAAAGAGAATTTTAATTGAACAAGGCCGAAAAAAGGGATGAAGAATTCTAAGAAATAATTTAAACATTTTCCTACTTCTTCCTAAATACTATACCATCTTTTTATAATTTTCATAATTTAAATTGTCTTTGAAATGCTACCCATGGTAGATTTTTCCCTATATTCTTCATCATTATAATCTTAATAACGCTACTTAACACTCATAGCATGTTTCATCTTCAAACTGTTTTATAAATGATAACTGACATCAATTAATTAGTCATTATCAATTGATTTGTTGAATTAATCTCATTTCTAAAATTTCATCTTTATTGAAGTTAATTAAGAAGGTGTCCAAACAGGATCTTAGACCATATCTAATCATATCTCCTGTGCATATATTGTGTCTCATTAAGAAATGGAAAATTCTTTCTCCACTATATTTCTAAATTAGTACAGTTAAAATGACCTTCAACTAACACTTAATTCATTCAGTATTTCATTTTTCTTCCTAGATCTAAAAAGTTTTGACAATGCTATTTATTAGTATACTCTCCTATCATAGTTTAACAGGCCCCCAAGTGTTCCAAATAAATGCACTGTATATTTTTTCCTGTCTTCAATATACTCTGAACTTCCTACTTTAATTAGTAATGATTGGATACTGTTTGCTTCACACATTTTTTTCTCAAATTTGTGATACTTATAATCAATCTAAATCCACATCAACTCAGCAGTTTACATATTACGTTACATTAAGAACTTCTAATGAGCAAACTTTGCTTTCTATGAGTTTTCATTGTTTAAAACTAGGTTAAACTAATTGCCTCTTTTTTTCTGAAATGTCTCAGTCATGAAATACCAAGAAAGTAAAATAATGAATATACAGCAAAATATCTTTTATTTGATTTCCTTAAAATGTAATGAATTTGCATGCATCATTAAGATAGAAAAAAGAATAAGATATTTTAAACAGTATAAAACAGCACAAATGTCCTTATTATGCAATTTAAAGATAAGTTGTAGAAAAAACTTGAAACTCATTTAGTAGTGGTTACAAAATTTTAAGAACTTTCATTTGTTATCTCATCTCTTTCAATAATGAAACTGACTTCAATTTGAACTAATCTATGGAAATCTGTAGTCAATAAACCACAAATAACCAAATGCAAACAAGACCTAGTTTATACAACAAAAAAGTATAAAATACTATCTTCTTGACTTTATGCTTTTAAAAACCCTGATTTTAAATTTAGAATCTTATTTTTAAAATTAGTTATATTCACAATAGAGTCTTAAGACTAATATTTGGTAAGCATTTGCTTCTAATGTTTGCTTCTGTAATTTTATTGATACAAATTCTAGCAAAAACCTTTTAAAACTTCCAAGTTAAAACATTTCATGTGAGCATATTAAAGTTTTTCTTATAAATATAAAATTATTAAAAGTAATCACTCAATAACTGTTAAAACTTAACACAACTTTAGATGAATGATTGAATATACCTTTTACTTTGTTATCGGAAGGACAAGTTTTAGAAAATAAAAACACATTATATCTGAATACATATTCTTATCCTTCTCTTTTGATGTCCATTCAAAGCAAGTATGTTACCAATATTAAATTCAAAATATAGCTTTGAACATATAACAATTTGTTCAATTGCAAAGGAAGTTTATACAGTAAGAGATTAACTGAGTTGCAAAAAAAAAAGCCAGAACATTCTCATTTTCAACTTTATAATAGCAGCAAGAAATGTGTTTGCATGTGTGTGTTTGCCTCTTATATTTGCTGTAACAAAGTACCATACAGTTTCTAAATCCACATAAATTTACTCTCACAGTTTTTAAATACTAGCAGAGACAGCATTGGTACCATTTGAAACTGTGAAGGAGAATCTGTTTCTTGCCTATATCTAGATCTGAGTAATTAACAGCAAATTCAAGTGATCTTCACTTGTAAACACATAAATTCAACCTGCATCTCTGTTGTCAGCTAATTCTCTTCTGGTATTTCATGTCTGTGTTTCCCTTTTTTCCTTATGGAAATGATTTCTTACAATTTAGAAAGCAAACTATTCAAACTAGGATGGATATTTTTTAAAGTGGCACATAGTTTTATTTTTTAAGAGAAAAAACACAGAAAAGAAAAAACAAAAAACAAGACATATACAAACAACAAAAAGCACAAAATAACAACATGGGCTTTCAAAATAAGATTTTATTAATTTAACAATATTTATAATACCACATATGGTTAAATTCAGACTCATTGCTTAGATTAGCAGTTATAAAGATGCAGAATTGATCTAATCATATGAGTATTCACTGTTGTTTTCCAAGAACTAATAGAATTTATATAAACATCTTAGCTATTTTATGTATATATAAAAAATTTATATCTTTTTACTTTTCCCTTCCTTCTTTCCTCTTTTCTCCTATCCCAGTTCTTTTTACACCTTGAGCAGTTTCTTACCTTTTCACAATATCTATTATAGGCTTTGGATCTTATTTACTCTTTCAGATTCTTACACTGGGAAGGTAATACTCACACATGTGAGTCTTATTTATTTCACTTATGAGTATGGTCTCAAGTCTCATCCATTTACCTAAAAAAAAACCCTTTGATGTGATCCTTTTTGATAGATGAGTAGTACTCCATTGTATTAAAATACCATTTTTTTTATCCATTCCTCTGTTGATGGGCTTTTTGAGATAAATGTAATAGATTAGAAGATATAACCACAACTACAAACACACTCAATCATATTATCTTGACAAAGGACCAAACAAGTTCACTAGAAGATGGCTTCTTAAATAAGTGGTGCTAGTATTGTAGTATTGTATTAGAATAAGGACATGGAGTTTATAATATTATTTTTATGATGGTCACCCAGAGTTAACACAAGTTAATGCAGGAAATTTATCCACAACACTAAAGACATAGAATATTTAGTCAAGGGCGTGAATCCCATAGCAATGTCCCACATGAGTCCAGATAAAGACCGAGAGCTCATGACAATGCCTCCCACGAGTCCAACTGGAGGTCTAGAGCCCACAAGAAGGACTCACACCAGTCTCTTTTAAAGATCTGTTCTGGAAAGGCCCAAAGGTCAGTTGTGGAAACTAGGAAGTCTATGCCAGCAGGGTGAAGGAGCTGTGCTGGTAGGTTGAGGGTTCGATGCTGGAGCCGAGAAGTCACACTCACAACAAACACCAGGGCTGTCCTGAAAAGCACCACAGCCATCCTCAGTGACACGGAGGCTCCAAGCTCCTCCGATGACAAGTATAGTCAAGTACATACCAGGAAGCCAGTGTGACAAGTTCATCCTGGAGACCAAGCAGCACGTGTCTTCTCCTCTGGAGCCAGGAAGCAATGCTCAATGTGAGGACCAGAGCTTCTCCAGGAGAACCAACGGCTCAAACAGCAACACGTAGGAGAACCCACAACACCTCAACGTCTCAACACCATAACGCCTTAACATTCTTCTGCTCTCTCCTTCTCCTTCTCCACGTCTCCATTTATGCTGGCAACCTTCCTCAGGTGAAACATCTCTGCTCAATGCCACGCTGATGTAATCCAGCTGGCATTAAGTTGACCACCAGTTCTTAATCCATAACAGCTAGAAAAACTGGCTTTCCATATGCCAAAAACTAAAACTAGATTTCTATCACTATGTACTAACTATGTGCTAAACTAAAATCAAAATGGAACAAAGATCTGAATATTAAAACAGAAATATGAAATCTCCTGGAGGAGAAACCAGGTAGAAATCTTGAAGACATAGGGCTAGGTAGAATCAAACTGCATGGGAAATAATTCCCAGAATCAACAACTGGGATCTCATACTATTAAAAAGGTTTTGCATGTCAAAAGAACTCTCCAACAGAATGAAAAGAAAACCCACTAATGGGAAAAACTCTTAGCCAACTCTCTCTCAGACAAAAGACTTTCACTTAGAGCATATAAAAAAACTAAAAAGATCAGGCTCCCCAAATTCAAAGACCCAATCGAAAAATAGGCATCTGAGATGAATACACACTTCTCAGATGAAGAAATACAAATGGAAAATGAATGTATGAAAACATGTTCAGTATCATTTGTCATTAGAGAAATACAAATTAAAACAATGCTGGGATTATATCTCAGACCAGAAAGAATGACCAAGTTCAAGAAATAAACCAATAGCAAATGTTGCAGTGGTTGTAGGGAAAAAGGAACTCTTCTGCATTGTTAGTGTAGGCTGCGGCAACCATGGTGGAAATTAGAGATTCCACAAAGAACTAGGATTAGAGGTCCCATTTGACCCAGCTATCTGCTTCTGGGTATTTTCCCAGACGAGTTAAGAACATCATATCTCAATGATATATGTTCATCCAAGTTTATAGCAGTACCAGTTTTAATAGCCAGATTTTGGAAACAATCTGAATGCCCTTCAATGCAGGATCTATATCTCAGGAAAAATAGGTAAGCCAGGTAATACATTAACAGAATAATTTTAAAATTTAATTCTTAAAACATTATTCTAGTTACATGTCTGGTTGCTGAGACAAAATATTCAATATCCAGAGTAAAAAGAGGAAAGATTTGTTTTGGTTAATTGTTTGTAGCAATCTCAGTACATAGTTAGCAGGATCCATGGCAGGGTACCATTGTTAGAAGAGCATCACAGAGGAAAAATAATCCATGACAAGGCAGGCAGGACCAAACAAAGGAGCAAAGCAGCACCAGAAAAACTTCCTAATCCTTTTATACCATTCATAATACAAACCTTAAGGATGCTGCCTCCTACACCAAGGCTGGGTCCTTCCATTACCCACATCCTGAACTATATGAAACCAATCAGTGGATTAATTTAGTTATCACACCCTTAATCCATTGTTCCCACACTTTGAATCCACATTCACACAACCTAGATTCAGCCACCTTTGAAAATCCTTATCTATGAGTGCATGAGGCTTTGGGGGAAATCTAGATACCAGCTGTTACAAAGGTTCAGGCATAAAGAATCCAGCTTGCAGGCTTTGTGTGATCAACTAGGCTGTTTATTTCACTCCAGTGCAAGCCAGGTGAGTCCAAAAAGAGTCAGTCCTCAGCAAGGGAAGAAGGAAGGCTCTAAAGAGGAGGTGGTTATCAGAGTTTGGTCTGAGGAGGAGTTGGCACCTTGAGGAATTTGGGGGCAGAAAGAAAGCACTAATGCTTCTTGGAATGTAAAGTGCAGAGTTAAGGAACTTCTTGGGGTCAGGGAGTTGGGACATGGTGCCTTGTCTTTGTTGTTTTTTAAGCGTTCTTGTTTTGTTTCATGGGAATGGCTTCAATTGTCAGAGATGACACAAGCCATAACAGATATTAATGCAATAGACACAAACCATAACAGATATTAATGCAATAGTTAGCATTAGAGATGAAATCTTTTAAATTTAAATAAGTAGGAAAATACCATGTAACAATTCAGGCATTTTGATTTTAATAGTATAAATAAGCTGACACCATGATTATCATATCTGAGCATCTTAATTCTAGAAATTACTGTGACTACTGATAATTAAACAGTAGAATTAAGTTTAAAATTAAAATTTAACTGAATAAATTAACTTGTATGATCAATAATTGATTTTATAGGTGCTATCTAGTCTTTCTATGCTCTTTCCCTAACCTACATATTTTGTTTAGTACATTTTAGCACATAGTTAAATTGAAGCTGAGATACATTCATTTACTTGATTCAGAGATGAAGTAGAAAAAGATGTTTAACTTAAAGTCATAGTTTAGCATGATGTTTGTTTTGCTACAGTGTTCTTTGATGATTTTTTTCTTTGTTATTTCTTTTAGTTGGTCATTCATTCTTCTATTCTTGGAATATAAAGGTTTTAACTTTGGAAATTTCTATATTTTTTCTAACTTGAAAGTTGGCTTGCACAAACTCAACTGGGAAAAAACAGCATGATAATATTGCTAACATTAGAATTTCATTAACAAGGTAATAATGAAGATTATATAATATCTACATAGTAGTAAGGAAATTTTGCCCTACAGATGCTTACAACAATGATTTCTTCCTAAGACATTATTTAAGAAGTCAGTTCATCATATATTCACTATGTGTTAAATAAACTGGGCTGTGGAAGAAGAATGTTCATCAAACTCAAAAGTAAGATTCATGTTATTATTATTATTATCCTCAGGGTCATAATGTTACTTACTGCAAGCACTGTGTTTGTTATTGGAAAATGGGACTTAGTAGGGGAGTAAGAGAAGACATGATTTTATAGGAAGATGAAAATAGATTGTGGATCTACCACAAGTCAGAAACTTTCTGGTGTACCTTAAAATGACTGGGACCCTGATTATTACATTAATATTTGCATCAATTACAGGCAATAACATGAAATATGTTTACCATTACTTTTAGTGAGAGAAACCTAAGATTAAATTATTTTCACGGACAGCAAAGAATTCCAAAATAGGGACTAATGTTTTCAGAACAAGATTTAAATCCATTATTTTCTTAAAGTACAGGAAATCTAAAGCCAAAAGTAGACTTCTCGCCCTGGGTGGTCCTCTTGAAGTCCTGTAGGGTGCTGTTGCAACACAGGAAACTGGGAAACATATTAGACTATGTCTGATTGTCTGGATTAAACTGAGCCTCTACCTAGGCAACT
Organism: Dolichotis patagonum; assembly: GCA_004027295.1. Lineage (NCBI taxonomy): Eukaryota > Metazoa > Chordata > Mammalia > Rodentia > Caviidae > Dolichotis > Dolichotis patagonum. The sequence continues at coordinate 489 of PVJX010049859.1, read as the reverse complement.
TCCTATCCTGGTTCTGAATTTATGCAAGTTGCTTAACTTTTGAGTCTTAATAGCTACCTAAAATTTCTGCCTCACCATGTTGTTCTGACAATAAAATGGGGAAGTGTGCACATGAAAATGCTACGCCTAACAGTTTAGCACATAACATGCACCCCCGGAAACATTCAAGCCAGTTCATTATATCCACATATGCCTCCAGGAAACGAGAGTACAAACCACAGTCAGAAGTCTATTCCTGCCTTTAATGGACTCAGATTAAGTCTCTGAAAAGCATGCATTTAACAAGCCTGTTGTTCTCAGCCTGGTATGCTTCAGGATATTAAAAAGCACCTGTTTGGCTCCTGATGAAAGTGAGGACTGCAACATGCCTAACCCAGTAAATTCACCAGAGTCAGAATATCCACTAGTGCCTTCTTCAGAACAGGCTTTATGTTCACTCACAGAAAATGGAAGGCCACATATGTCTTAAGGAGATTGAGTCAATAGTGT
>PVJX010049858.1:0-10916 GCA_004027295.1 Dolichotis patagonum | reverse complement strand
TGTTAGTGTATAGGAATGCTATTGATTTTTGAGTATTGACTTTGTATCCAGCTACATTGCTGAATTTATTTATTATATCTAGGAGTTTTTCAATGGAGTTTTGGGGGTCTTCTATGTAAAGTATCATGTCATCTGCAAATAATGATAATTTAACTTCCTCTTTTCCTATCTTTACTCCTTTTATTTCTCTCTCTTGTCTCATTGCTCTGGCTAGTATTTCCAGTACTATATTGAATCGGAGCAGTGATAGGGGACATCCTTGTCTTATGCCTGATTTTAAGGCAAAGGATTTCAGTTTTTGGCCATTTAACATGATGCTGGCTGTTGGTTTGTCATAGATGGCCTTTATCATATTGAGGTAAAGACAATCTATTCCAATTCTCTGTAAGGTTCTTATCATGAATGAGTGTTGGACCTTATCAGAAGCTTTTTCTGCTTCTATAGAGATGATCACGTGGTTCTTACTTTTGGCTCTATTGATATGGTGGATTACATTTATTGGTTTACGTATGTTGGACCATCCCTGCATTCCTGGGATGAATCCCACTTGGTTGTAGTGTATAATCTTCTTGATGATTTGCTGCATCCTGTTTGCCAATATTTTATTGAGAATTTTTGTATTTATGTTCATTAGGGAGATTGGCCTATAGTTCTCTTTTTTAGTTGGGTCTTTCTCAGGTTTTGGTACTAGAGTAATATTTGCTTCCAGGGATGACTTAGGAAGAATTGCTTCCCTTTCAGTTTCATTGAAGAGTTTGAAGAGTGTTGGAATTAAGTCTTCTTTGTGTTTCTTATAGAATTCTACAGTGAATCCATCTGGGCCTGGGCTCTTCTTTGTTGCCAAGGACTTAATTACATTTTCAATTTCATTAATAGAAATTGGGTTATTCATCAGTTTTACATCTTCCTGATCCAGCTTTGGTAGTTCATATGTGTCTAGGAATCTGTCTATAGTTGTTCTTTTAATCAATATAGCAAAATCAAAAGAAATGTAGAATATTATAGAACTTAGCAAAACAGAATATTGAATAGAGCAATACCATTAATTAGGACAAAGCAAAAAGGCAATAAAAATATTTGCCTTCAAAGAAATAGTAGAAGGAAATCCCCCTCATTTGCTATATTACATATGGTCAACCTCCCAAGAGATGCTCAGATCTCTGACTCCCACTTGCTAATGTGCGGGTGGTGGTGGTGGTAGTGGTGGCATGTTTGATTCTCAGCCTGCATGCTGGTAGGCTGCAGGCTGGTTGCTTGATTTCTCAGCGCCCTAAGTTCCAACATGGCGTGGATCTCAAGAAATGCTGTTGCTTCTTGCCTAGGGTGGCCACAGCTTGCCAGACCACAGCCACTTACCAGGGCAGCAGGCTGGTTGCTTGTTTTCTCAGTGCCTTAAGTTCCAGCATGGCACAGATCTCAGGAAGTTGTACGATTTTTAAAAAAGATTAGAAAACCTTTAGCAGATAAATGATTCACAGATATTTTCTTCCATTGTGTGCATTGGTTTTTTTTCACTCTTGATAATGTCCTTTAATGCATAAAAGTTTAAAATTCTTATGAAGTGCGATTTTTACTTTTGTTGCCTGTATTTTTGGTGTCTTATCTATTGCCCAAATCCAATGTCAAGAACATTTTCCTTGTTTTCAAATTTGAAGTTGTTTTCAAATTTGAAGTTCTTAGAAGAAAACAAGGACCAAAAAACCCAAGACAGGCTAAGAAGGCCACTACTTACCTACCTGCTTTGTTATCCACAATACCATAATTCAGTTAGTGTTAGACAGCTCGGGACTACTCTACAAAAACACCTGAAATAACTATAAAAAGAAAAGATTTGTTTTGGCATGGTTTTGGACATTCCAGTTTATGATCCATCGTTTTGACCTCTGATGGATGTATCCTCTGATGTGGAGTGTATATTGGAGGAAAACTGCTTATATCATGAACCAGAAAGTAGAGGAGAAAGATGGACCAGGTTCCCAGAATCCCCTAGAGGATGCCCCATCTCCTAAAGGCCCCATTATTTCCCCAAAGTGCCACCATCCTAGAGACCAAGCCTGTAACACATGGGTCTCTGGCATATATTCAACATCTCAACACTCACATTCCTTTACTGAAATTCAGCTCCCTTTGCTTCATTTAACTGTGCCCTACTTGCTCTCAATTCAGATTAGATTCCAGAGTTCCCAGAGGATGGAAGTCTATCTTCAACAGTGTATGGTTCTTTCAGGGGCAATCATTACTTATGTGCCTTGCTCTGGCATGTCTGTGATGTCATACTTCTGTTTATTTTATGAATTTCTACTGTCGTACCTTTAATTTGCTAGAATTGTACCCTGCTGTCTCAGTGTTTCATTTTTATAACCATTCTTTCTTGTTTCATGGAAATTATATCCTTTAATCTCTGAGGATATTAATTATAGTGGGAGGTTTGGGCAGGAGATTTTTTTCCTGCTCCTGAATTGTCTTTTTCCCTCTAATTTTTTCAGCTTGTTATCTTTTTAAAAGCATTTTTCGAAGTTCTAGTTGACTTCATATGTTAGAGTAGCACAATAAAAGTCAACTGGACTGTGCGCAGGAGAGGGCTTGTGCAGTGGATTTCCCCAGCGTTTGTGGGGACCTGCCATGCCATAGAGGACAGGGCTTCTCACTGTTCAGCACGCACTCTCTGTAATCCCAGTTTTCGAGACTGTTGGGCTCTGTGTTCAGCTGCATTTGCTGTCCACACGGCCAGAGCCTTTTGAGTTCAGCCACCCAGAGAATCTGCTACCTTCTCCCTCAAAAGAGCACAGCAACTTCTTGCCAGTGGCCAGATTTTGTTGGTCCCCAAACCGACTTCCTCCTGGCCTCCAGCTCTGCCCTGCCCAGCCTCTGCCGCACAAATCCGATCCTTGGGGGCTCTGCCGTGTGTGGAGGCCAAGCCCATGTGCCGGCAGCAAGGCTGCAGCTTCACCGGGCTGCTACGGCAGCCAGCACTGGTCTCTCCACGCCGGGAAGTGTCCGTCTGTATCGTCTGCCACTGCCTTCTCCCTGACCTCCGCCTCCAGGATTTATACTCCAAGAAGTAACTCTGTGGTCATTCTAATGGGACCTGGAGAGGAACAGAGATTAAGACAATGCATGTTTCATTTGCTGTACAGTATTTCCACTATTTCTTTAATATTGTTGAGATGAAGGTAAACTGGTAACATTAATAATAAGTGAATCACAGGACTAAATTCCATAATCTGGCAAACAAGGATTCATGCTTCGTTCATTCCTTCTTGTCATGGGTGATTGGTTTTTTGTTTTGAACATAAAGTATAAAGAATCCAGAATGCTAAATGTCGTAGAAGAGCCTCAGCTCAGCCATCAACAAGGACCCCCTAAGTGAAAGGACTAATTACAGTTTTTTCTTTCTTTCTTTCTTTCTTTCTTTCTTTCTTTCTTTCTTTCTTTCTTTTTTTCTTTCTTTCTTTCTTCTTTCTTTCTTCTTTCTTTCTTTCTTTCTTTCTTTCTTTCTTTCTTTCTTTCTTTCTTTTCTCTTTTTGATGTAAACCCTAGTACTCAGGGAAAACGTGTATGTATAGGGTGACCAGGTTCCCTTCCTCCTTAGTCAGTATTGTTTATTATACAAACTCTTCCTGTTAATAACAGCTGTTATTCAATTACGATATCAAAACTGAAATTCTACAGCAGTTTAGAGCTCAATTTTCCACCCTTGTGTAGAGATGGGTGGCACTGTAGATAGGGGAAAGAGGATAAAGGCCTCCTTGAGTTTTATTGAGATCAATAGGAACACTTACTAAAAATAGTTTCTGTCTCTACTGCCAAAAGCAGTTTCTGCCCTCAGAGGTACCTCTGCAGTTAGGGTAATTAGAAAGACAAAGGAGAAAAAAGCTAGCTAGACTAGAGACAGGCGCCAGGCAAACACAATTACCTGGAAAGTCAGCTCCCCTCACCCACTTGACCAAACGCAAGGGTTTTATGTAAGAGACAGCCGCCTACAGACGCTGATTTAATAGGTTAGGCACACACGCGCACAGCACCTACACCTACACCCATGTATGCATGTTCTCACTTTCATATCAGTATGCATACATGCACCCAAGTCCCCTTTACCTAATAAGTATGCTGCCTTTCTAACAGGCCCTCCCCTTCAGTTACCCACTACAAAGGGACAGGAAGAAACTAAATGGCCAGAAGGCCTAGGTTAGGGTCAAGGACAGTCAAGGGGACAGATCAGATACGGACAAGTGCCCACGTGGGAGATGGGAGGAGCGAATCCCAGTGCCAAGAGCCAGGATGAAGCCCCTACCACCTCACGGTAGCTGTCTATCCTCTTTCTTTACCACCTTTTCTCTCCAGATGAAGAACCTCTTGTTATGCTGAACTTTGCCTTTTTTAGTTCTGCACTGGGCCGGGCTTAGACTCTGAGGGCGCTGCGTCTTCCGCGGAGCCCCGGCCACAGCGCCTCTGCCGGGAGCGCTGCCCACCGGCAGCCGGGCGTCAGTGCTGCGTGGCTGGGGCTCCTCCGGGCCGGGCCGGGCCGGGCCTCACGGGAGCCCGGGGAAGGCTGGCGTGGCGGGCCTGTAGCACAGCTCATTTGTCATGTCTTGGGCAGTGCGGGCTCCAAAAGTCCATAAATGGACTCGGCATTAGTGTGGACAGGGTGAGTCCTCAGCAGTAGGGCCAGGGGTTTGGCTCAGCAGCACAAGTGCCTGCCTGGCAAGCATGAGGTCGTGAGTTTGATCGCCGGGACCAAAAGGCGCAGCAGTAAACACGAGGAGCTGCTAGCACTTGCAGAGCCCCAAGACCAACAGCCGGAGAAGACCAGCAGCAGAGGCCAGACCTGGCCAAGCCGACCTGTGCGAGCGTTGGCTCCTCTCCGATTCTGCCACCAGAGCCTCCAAGACGATGGAAGACCAAACTGGGAAAGTGTGGGGACCTTGAGGCCACCCCAATGCCCCAGGACTGGGGGTGGGGTGGGAATGGGGTGGATTTGAGCCAGCAGTCCAATTAGAGTGGTGAAATCCGGAGCAGTACCCCTCCCCCATGTCATTTTGGGGGCACACGCCCTGGGAGGGTCTTGCTCTTTCCAGCAAACATCCTTGACACCAGTGGTTGGTTAGTGCTGCCATGGGTTGGGCAGCAGGAGGCAAGGACCATAGTGGCCAGGAAGGCAGGAAGGGGCAGATAGTTGATGAATCCAGACTATACTTTCTGAGCCAGCCCAGAGGTACAGTGTGCACCTTCGGCTGTCTCGTGGTGCTCTGTGACACCGGTGGGACAGACATTATGCCTACTCATAGATGAGAGAAATGAGACTCAGGAATGTGGGAACAGAATGCCAACCCCAGAGTTGTTCCTGGCACCCCATTAAACCAAGGGTAGGATTAGAACCAGCTCTGGTTGGTGGCTTCAGGGTCTGGCCATGTCTTTTGGTGTATGTCGCAGCCTAACCCATACTGAAACAGGCCAACAAGGCCATAACTCTAGGGACAAGAGACCCAAATGAGTCAAGGGGTGCATATCAAGTGCATGCCAGAGGTTGTGTCAGAGCCTTTACACTCAGGTCCCCAACTAACCATGCAGAGGCTGCATGGTTTTGGGTAAGGAAACCAGGGCTCAGAGCAACTGGAGTGCCCAGGACCCAATGGGAGGCGTCAGATCCGATCCATCTGGCTGCTGTCCCTGGCTCTTCCTGCCTGCTATGCTCACCCTCCCAGTGGCAGGCGGGTTCCATGTGAGGGGTGTGTCTTTAGTGCTCATGTCTCTCATCTCCTGAGCAGCACTCAAGAAACACAGAAGACAAGGGTGTTTCCTGGTGGCTGGTGCAGTCTCTTCAGGGCCTTGGCTGTAATTATTTCTACTCTAATGCATGCAGGTCTCCACTAGGGCTTCTTCAGATTATCTTACGAATTCTCTTTGTATTTCATGTATCAAAATGCAATGCTCCTTACGAAGATCCCCCTCTTGTTTTAACTAATTTTTATTAGTACATGTTTGCAGTACATAATGTTTATATTCATTTTAGGGAGTGGGCACATGTACTGAACATATCTTGATTCTTTAGTAAACGCTCCCCGCCAGTCTCTGGCTCGGTGACCTCCATTATTTTTAAGAGGACATACTACATGCTGCCTGTTTGTCTTTATGCTGACTGCAGTCTGAGGGGTCTTTCTGCGGCCTGGCCAACAGTGTAATTTCTAACATTCAGTGCTTTCCTAGGCCCTTTGATGAGCTTTATGACAGAGTATATCCTTGTATATGTTTTAGGTGGAGTAATTTACTGTTTCTTTTGCTCATAGAGACAAGGCCTTGCTATGCAGTTCAGGCTGGCCTTCAATTCACTTTGTAGCCCAGGCTGGCCTAGAACTTGCAGCAATCCTTTTGCCTCAGCCTCCCAAGTGCTGGGATTACAGGTGTGTGCCGCCATGGCCAGTGAGCAGTTCACTGTTGAAAGCCTTTGAAATATGTTAACATTCTTGAGATTATTTTCAGAAACTGTTTGGTCCATACCAGTGCAGTTTGTCTGCAGTATTGTCGAGGGCACATCAGTCTGCCGCATGTCAGTACGGAAAGAGGTCTTATGCAGCCGATGGTAGCCAGCAGTCCAGCGTCATCTATGTATACAGATTTTCAGTGAGAACTATAAAATGGAAGGTATGTAGGTAACTTTCCTTTAGGTGTGTCACTTAACTAAAAAAAAAAAATAGAAAAAAGAAAAGAAAGAAGCTTTCTGATATCTTTACTAAGAGAAGTTGAATAACTTTTATCCAAAATGCTTAGAACCAAAAGTGTTTTGGATTCAGGGTCTTTTTGGATTTGGGAATATTTGTGTATATGTACAATGAGATTACTTGGGGATGGGACCAAAATGTAAAGGTGAATTCATTTGTGTTGCATAGCTAACTTCTTCATATGGTCTGAAAGTAATTTTACATGGTGTCCTAAATAATTTTGTGCATGAAAGGTAGTCTTGGGATATGGAACTTTGCACGTATGGCATCATGTCAGCCCTCAAAAAGTTTTGGGTTTTGAATTTCAAGACATTCATTCTGTAGTAGTTATATGGGCAGCAGCTTGTCTTCAAGGTGTCTTGCTTGAAACCCTAGAGCCACGTCTATTTGCTCATTCAGTACCTCCTTTAATCTGTATAAACCAGGTGCTGGGCTGGGTTCTGACAGCGCAGTAGAGAGTCTGGTAATTATGCTGGTCGCTTCCTGGTGCCCGCCATCCAGCAGGTAAGACAGACTTACAGAAGTCACCATTTCACTGTGATTATGAAAGAAGGCCTGAAGGAGAAGGCAGGGTACACTGAGATTGCGTGACAGGAAAGAACAGTAAATAAACTGAGATGACCTGTCTGTTCTCCTTCATCACAGACTAGGAAATCGAGTGTGCAGAGATCAGCCAGATTTCCATGTTAGATATTCTCATCCTAGCTCAGTCTTTCATTACAAAGTATCAGCCTCAACCAAATTATGTAATTTTTACTTGTCCAGAATCTAAGGAATTTATTTCTTCAAATAGTAATAGAATTCATTACAATGCTTAGGGGACAATTCAAAGATTCACATGTATTCTTTAGAAGAAAAGCTATAAACATAGATATATAAATGCTTGTTAACATATATACACACACATACATATATGTCATATACTACTATGAAGTGAGCTCTAAGATAGGGTTAGTGAAAAAGCAGGCAGAGAAAATTATATATAGACTGTTATTATTTTATCTAAGAAAAGGAAGATATGTTAATATACTAACATACATATACGCTGTTGTGGTTTGTTTTAATGTCCCTGCAAAGCCTCATTCAGTCATGGAGGTGACTGAGTCTAGCGTTTGTGACTGGTTCATTGTCTAGTGCTGGGATTGGTGGTGAGGCTGCGCCTGCCCATGCAATATAGGGGAGGGAAGAAGGCTGCTTTTACCCATTTGCCCTTTGGTTTTTGTCTCTTGTGGTGCCACGAATAGCTGCCCCTCAGCCATGCCACTCTGCCTGGGAGCCAGCGATTGCGTACCGAAACCTCCACAGTGAGCTGAATAAACCTTTCCTTCCTTCATTTTGGGTGTTGGGTGTTTTGTCCCAGCAATGAGAGAAAAGTAACCAAGACACATGCATACATGTGCAAGGCTTCCTGGAGAAACGGCAGACCTCGGGCTGTGTTAGAATGTGGGGAAGAGGACCCCTCAGTGTCTCAGCATGCTCAAGGGTGGCTGAGCCACACGGCCAGGTGGAGCTGAGTCAGAAGGACTCAGGAAGAACCTAGAGACCTCCCACTGGGCAGGGATGGCACAAAGCCTTTCAGGAAACTGCAGCAGACTGAAACATGCCAAGAGCTTTGTCACAATTTCACAGTGATACTGCAAATCACTGATTGCTTTTCAATTCATTATTTTGAAAATTGATGAATAAGGGAAATTGATCAAACATGTCTTTCCCCCAAGAAGAGAAAATCCAGACATCATGCACCCAATAGAAAATCCAACAGCACCTATGAAGTAACTGCTAGAAAGAGAGAACCTGAGTCCGGTTAGGCTTTTAGATCTAACGCCAGTTAATAGGAAATACAGAGAACTGAAGAACGCGGGCAGTAGCACCATAAGTATGCTATTGGGGGAGCAATCAGCAAAGTACACACTCCAGCAACCCTTGAGGATTGCAAGAAAGAGAAGCAAGGAAAAATGTTGGAAGGGACTCATAGATTAAAAGAGAGTTAACAAATTATAGTGTATGGGCCTTATTTGGTCCTTATTCAAATAAATAAAGTGCCAAAAATTGTAGGATAGACTGGGAATGTAGCTTAGTGGTAGAGCACATGACTAGCACATGTGAGGCCCTGGGTAGCATCCCTACCATCATTCAAATAAATAAACAAACAAAAATTTAAAAATCAGGAAATGTAGATACTCAGTGGCTACTAAGTGATGTTGAGGAAATATTAAAGTGAGATGGTATTGTGTTTTTGTTTAAGAGAGAAGGTCTCTCTTTAGAAATAGTTCTGGATAAATTAATGTAATGCTTGAGACTTGCCTTAAAATACTCTAGGAGTAGGAGTTGGAGTGGGGGAGGTTTACAGAGGATATAAGGTTTTTCATGTCAGCTGTTAAAGTAAATCTATGGAAATGTGGGGTTCATTAAATTCTGCCCTTGTAGATAAGTATTTTGAATCTTTTCAGAAGAAAATGTTTGCACAAATTGAAGAAAAACTATAATGCAGTGAGACACATCATGTTTAAATGAGAAACATTTTGATAACTCAATGACTAATAAAGGTCACAAACCCGAGACATTTGGATTTATATTTCAAAATAGCTAACAGCTTTGGTAACCTCAGGTGCTACAAAGCTTTGCATTGGTGAGTAAAAAACTCGTCCTTCCTCCCAGGGACTTCTGTTTTCCCCCAAATAAAACACTTTAAAGATGAGGAATCACGATTCCAGTTCTGGCCATGCGGAGTAACTGATGTAGGCCACTTGGCCAAAGGCAATTGTAAAACTGGACAAACTGAGTAACAACCAGCAGAGCAGGTTGTGATCAGTGGCTCTCAAAGTCTTGGCTCTCTGCATATGGAGGACTCTGCTGTACAAGGGAGGCTGGGCACAGGGGAACGGTGGTCTTCCTGAACAGACAGGCAGAATCTCCAGCGAAGGGTGGAGGTGGCAGGCGGAGAACTGCAGAGCCGGAACCGGGACAACAGAGGGGCAGTCTGGGAGTCGCCGGTTCCCTGGTGGCAGGCAGCTCTGTGCAGGACAAGACTCTGCAGGTCTAGCAAACAGCAGGAGCCACAGAGCTGAGACACAGCTGTGATATTCTGGGCAGAGGTGAGTGCTCTGCCACACCCGGAGTGGGGTGCCTTCCTGAGCATCCGAGGGCCCTCTGCAGAGGCCCCAGAAAGGTCATGCTTGAGGAGAAAGGCTATATTCTGTAGCAAAGGGCATGCCGTATGGTTAAGTTCAGAACCAAACAGAACCAGCCTAATGAAGAATAAAACTACACCGGACAGGATGGAAAACATTACTGCCAAGACAGCCCTCCACAGCCTGTAATAAAAGGTGACATAGCCCACATGCAATATAAAATATCACCCACAACATGGAACATATAGAAAATTATAAACCTCTTTATAAACTGAAAGAATAAGCTGAAGCCAAAGCTTCAAAACTGAAAGTGAAGATTAAAAAAATAAAACCTGTGGTATTCAACATGAGCAGATTTATACAAGAAGAAATGCTGTTTTGGGGGGTGGTGGTGAAGGATTGAACTCAGGGCCTTTGTACTGAGCTACATCCCCAACGCTTTTTAAATTTTCATTCCGAGACAGTCTCACTATGTTGCCTACATTGGGTTCAAACTTTCCACTGTCCTGCTCAACCTTTGCAGAGTGTGAGGATTATAGACATACATCACCATTCCCAGTTTAAACATGGTTCTGCAGCCTAAAAGCAAGTAACACCAGATGGAAGTGTGGATTCTCAGAAAGGACTTAAGGAAGGATGAACACAAAAGATAAACGTGTGCGAAGATAAAAGAATATAATTTCTTTGAGAAACAACTCTTTGCTGCACAATGATAACTTCACATCCAGGGTTGGTTCATTAATGTAGATGGGTGTGATAAAAATGACCCAAAAGATGAGGTAAATGTGATTTCAGTATTACGAGAACCTTACATTTTGTGTCAAATGATACAATATTAATTCTAAATAGATGCATGTTGTAAGGCCTAGAGTATTCACTAAAGATAGAATCAAGATATTAAAATTGAATATTAAGAGAAATTGTATTATCCCAAAAGAATGCAGGACAGGAAGAAGTGAGGAACAAAGCCAGAAAATGTGTAACAACATAGTAGGCTACCATCCAGCCACGTAAAAATTGCATTAGTGTAGATGGATTAAACACTCTGAAAAGCAAGCTATTGAAA
>PVJX010049857.1:0-10903 GCA_004027295.1 Dolichotis patagonum | reverse complement strand
CATGGTGCAGGTCCCGAGGCGCCAGGGTCTCTCCCCTGCAGGCCCCCTAAAGTTCACCATACTCACCTGCTATTTCTTTCTGATGAATTGACCATTCCATTTCCAAAGTTCTAAAATGGCCAATAGACCACAGAAAGAATTCTCTTTAGGCTCCTGTTTGAAACCAGCAGCTACAGCGATCTGCTGGCCTTGCTTCAGGGCCACCACATCTTAACTTCCTACCTTAAGGAATTAGAAAAGAAGTACAAACTAAACCCAAATGCATCCAGAGAAAGAAAGTAATAAAGACTAGAATAGATTAATAAGACAACGAATAGAAAAACAGTAGAAAAATAAAAACCCATTTTGTCAATAGTCTCATGAACATGATAAATGAAGTCTATGAAAAACCTATAACTGACATTACACTTAATAATGAAAGACAACAGTTTCCCCCCTACATTCAAGAAGAAAACTAAAAGATGCTTGCTGTTATCACTTCAACATTTTACTGAAATGTCTAGCCAGTGCTGTTAGGTAAGAAAAAGAAAAACCCATCTGAAAAGAAGATATAGCCAGGTGTGTTGGTGCACACCTGTAATCTCAGCACTTGGGAGGCTGAGGCAGGAGTATCACTACAAGTTGGAGGCCATCCTGGGCTACAAAGTGAGTTCAGAGGCAGCCTGAACTGTATAGTGAGATCCTATTTCAAAAAAAAGAAGGAAGAATCTATAAATTTTTTCTAGTCACAGATAACGTACACAGAAAATTGCAAAAAATCCACAAAAATTCAACTATTAGCACTAGTAAATGAATTCTGCAAAGTTGCAAGATCAGTGTATAACAATAAGCTCTGTTTTTTATACTAGCAATGAACAATCTGAAAAGGAAATTAAGGAAACAAACATATCCCCCAAAAAAGAAAAATTAATGAAAGATTTAGGAATATGTTTAAATAAGGAGGTACAATACTTGTACACTGCCACCTGAAAAACATTGCTAAAGAAATACAATAAGATCACAATAGAATGGTATCCAATGTTCATGGATTGTAAGATTTAATATTCTTGAGATTTCAGTATTCCCCCACATTACCTACATATTCAATACACTCTCTACCATAATCCTAATAATCTCTTTTGTAGAAACAGAAAGTTAATCCTAAAATTCACGTGGAATTTCAAGGTACTTCAAGTATATTAGCTGCATTTTTTTCTTTTTCTGCAAGACTTATCTTCACACACAATTGCATCTATTTTTTAAAAATTGAGATCATATAAAAATAAATTGAGATCATATGTTGCACATTGCTCTACTAACAGTACCACTTAGCAATATGCCCAGGACAGTCTTCTATGTCATTGTCTGCAGATCTAGCCCATAAAACACAATATGTGTGCCCGGCATAGTGGCATATGCTTGTAATCTCAGCACTAGGGAGGCTGCAGCAGGAAATGATCACTGCAAATTCCAGGCCAGCATGGGCTACATAGTGAGACCTTGTCTAAAAAAAAATGTAAAGAAGACTATATATGGTTGTTTATTACAGCATTATTTGTGGTAGCTAGACATTAAAGACAAACTCTGTATTCCTCCCTAATGGAATGTATAGGTAAATAGATGCAAATTTAGCATTAGAAACACCAAATGCGGGCTGGGGATTTAGCTCAGTGGCTTAAGTGCTTGCCTGGTAAGCACAAAGTCATGAGTTCGATCCCCAGTACCAAAAAAAAAAAAAAAAGAAACACCAAATGCACACATAACAATATAGGTGTCTTTTAAAACAAAGTGAAAAAGTTACAAAAGGGTATTCAGATATAAGAAACTGAATGAGAGCTATGGCACGATACTATTGAGGTAAACTAAGAATATTTACATACACAAAACAGCATTATTTTATAAGGATACATATGAATCCAATGAGCACACCAAACACATCAGATAGATGAGGTAGTTATGGGAGAACACAGAAGAGTGAGTGCAGGGATTGGGAATAAAGTAAAAAAAAATAAATAAAGTAACACTTAAGTAAGAGAAGTCTGGCAGAGACCAATGATAACAGTATGCATAGAATTTCATATAAGTGCCATAATTTACTGAATTTCCCACTGATGGATATAGATGCCCTCTAATTTCCTTCAATATGAACTTTGAGGTCTAATATACCTACTTTCATTGTCTGTTTGTTTGTTAATGGTACCAAGGATTGACTCCAGAGCCTTTATACTGAACTAGATTCCCAGCCCCCTTTTTATTTTTAACTTTTAATTTTTTTTGAGACAGGATCTCGCTAGGTAGCTAAGTTGCCTAGGCTGAGCTCAAATTTGGGATCCTCCTGCCTCAGACTTCCAGAGTGCCAGGATTATAGGTAATCACCACACCTAGCTCAAACAGCCCCACTTTTGATGTCTCTGCCATTTAGCAACCTGTGGGTAAGTTACTTAATACCTTTCAGTCTTAGTTTTTCTCTCTGTCTCTCTTTTTTGGAGAAGGAGTAGGAGGGGCTTTTGTTTTTGTTTTGTTTTGTTTTTTAAGATAGGATCATGCTATGCAGTCTAGGCTGGGTTTGAACTCATTATGTAGTCCAGGCTGGCCTCCAACTTGCAGAAATCCTCCTGCCTCAACTTCCTGAGTGCCGCACTTAGCTTCTCTCTTATGAAACAGGTAGAATAATGGCTACCTGGTGTAGTGGTTGTGATCATACTGGGAACTGCTGAGCAGTGTCTAGCGCAGTGCTTCAAATCATGAAAGACTTGCTGGAATCTTCCCACTGGACGCTGTACCCTGTTGATCTTGCTCACTCCCATACGCTTACCACCAGCACCTTCCTCATTGTTCTTCTTAGAGTTGTTTTTGTTTTTGTAGTGCTGAGGACTGAACCTTGAACTCAGGGCCTCTCACATGTTAGTAGGCCCTACCACTAAGTTGTATCCTGAGCCCAGTGTTTATTTCTTGAATGAGTGCAGTTTCTATGTCAGCTGTTTAGAGGTAATTAATCTTCTATGACATCTAATAACCAAACCAGGTTGTCAGTTACTTCTTAGGTTGCAGTTGTAACCAGGTTGCAGTTGTAAATTATTGCCTTTTACACAGGACAATATGAGTATCTAAGGTTCCTGTCTCTGGTTTATGCCTTATATTAGGACCAGAGATGAGGTATTCACTTTATCTGACCTTGTTCCCCAAAAGTACAAAAACTCAGAGATATCTCATAGATTAAGAGTCTAAAACAGTGCTTCCTTCTGTGTAAGACTGGCCATTCATGCAGAGTAAGGAGCCATCACTGGGACCATACCTTTTAATACTGGGCAAGTCACATAGTCACTTCACGCCTGTTCTTTTCTCCCAGGTTGGGTAAGTCATCTGCTTTCCACTCTATGAAGTGCTGTAAGAACTAAATTAGAGCCTGGTGAGGTGGTTCACACCTGTAATCCCAGTTTTTTGGAATGCTGAGTCAGGAGGATCACAAGTTCAGGCCCAGCTTGTACAGCTTGGTGAGTTCCCCCCACCCTGCCCCACTCCACTACTGGAGAAGTCATTCAGCACAAAAGCCTCAGATTCATTGCCCACTAAATAAGAAACTAAGATAACATGAACACACTTACAAAGGCTCAAATTATATAACCAGAAATTATTTAGAGGGTGCAGTTATTCTTATTCCCAGTTCAATTAGCACTGTTTAGGGAGGAAGTTTAGGAGAAAGACCATATCATTCTTCAGGGATACCTTTTCCTGTGTTGTGGCCAGGCAAGTCCTTGGTGCTAATTGCCTAACAGGAGGTGACATGAGGTTCTCCCTCCTGGGCCCTGCAGCAGGAGGCAGCAGACTGAGGCTGCTCAGAGGGCCAAGACCAGGAAAGGTTTAAAGCCAACAGCCCAGAGAGGGAGTGTAGCAGTGCAGCACCACCAGCTCAGAGCAGCACTAAGCATGGATGGAAGGGCTGCTGAAGCCAAGGTATAATTCCATAAACAGTCCCTAAGCTTTTATTGTCCAGGAATCCAGACTATAAGAGGAAGATGAGGTGTGCTGAGGGGGCACAGAGGTAAAAGAAATACCAGATACAGAAGAGAGAGAGAGGGAGGAGGAGACAGAGACAGACTTTTTAAAGACACTGCTTTATATTCTTCCTTTGGTGAAAGTCTATAGGCCCCATGGTGTTAGAGCCCCAATCCTATTGTATGGAGGTTCATGACCCTACCACTGTAGAAAGGAGAAATATGTATTTAAACAGAAATGGAAAGTTTTAATGCAACAATGTTAAAAATGTTTTTACAAAAGTCATCTGTAGGATGGTCCAGGAGAGAAGTGGTGAAAGTCTTAACCTGAAGAAAAAAAAAAAGCCCCCAAAACATCAAACTGTCAAAAAGCCTATGTACAACCTAAATGCACAAGCCTACCCTAGGAACAGAGTCCTTGGCAGAAAAAAATCACAAGCAGCACTCAATGGAAATTGCCAATGCCTTAGGTGAGAGCACAGGTACCAAGGGAAATTTAGTGGGAGGCACCAAAAGCAGAGGTGTCCAGCCTTTAAATGCTGAAAACTTGAGTCATCGGTTCCTTTTTTTTCCTATTGCTGTAGCTACCTTTGACCTGTATGTAGTACTTTTCTGTCACCCTAGCACCTTTGTTGGTCTATATTATATTTTTGTGGGCACAGACTGCCCCTGAGCTCAACTTCCCATGATCTTCCATAAACATAGCTACTTACTACTTACCACTGGGTATATGCTTGGCAATTCTTTCCTCATTGTACAAAAGAACCTGGACTATTATCGACCCATTCAACTGTAACAGACCTACCTATTTCTAGAAAATGGCTCGTCCTGCCTCTTGCAATCTGAGTTTGTGGTGCTGAATGTACGTGTTTGATGTACTACAGTGCATCTTGTCTTTCTTCTATTTTGTAAGATCCTCTGCTCCTTAGAGCTGCCACTGAGACCAGTCCTTTCAGCTAGGATTCCTTCTCCCACAATAGAATCATTTTAATGGCTCTTGACTGTCTTCTCTGATGTGAATGTTGAAAGTTATCATCCCTTCCAAATAGTATTGATTACTCGTTATAATTACCCATTATAACTGTTTCTTAAATTTTAATGTTTTAAGTTGCAATATCTCTTGAGGGAGTAATTTCCATAAGTTTGCTATTAATAGTGAATTTTTGTCTCTTGTTAGTCTTAAATTGATCACTTTTCTGAGTCAAATTCCCTCATCTCTAATTTTTTTCAATTTTTTTTTTTTAACCAGGGATCAAACTCACAATCTCATGCTTACCAGGCAGGCGCTTATGCCATTGAACTAAATCCCTGGCCCCTCATCTCCAATTCTTGAATCCTGAGATTTAGGGAGAAAAATTTCTCTTCACGTTATCTAATACCTTCAATCTTTCTGATTGAAGTGGTTTTGATTATATTTTAATTCAGAGTTTATTTTTATTTATTTTATTTATTTTTTGGTACTGAGGATCGAACTCATCACCTCACTCTTGCTAGGCAAGTGCTATGCCACTAAGCTATATCCCTGTCCCCACAGATTGTATTCGTCTAGAAAAATTTTGTTTTGTGGTTCTTGCTTGCCTGATTGCTACAATAATAACATTTTGAAAAATGTATCTCCTGATGGAACAGTGAGCTCCAGGGCCTGGGGAGGAGGGTGCAACCCAACCAGCCCTGCAGATTTTTACTAGGATGGCACCGACCACAAAGACACCTGGTACTTTCCCAAGAACTGCAGCAACCAGAGACTGACTGCTGCTTCCTGTGATTCACAGCTCCACCCCTAAATGTACCCTTATGCCTTCCAGAGCGGCTGTTCTGGCTCCTGCACCCATTTCCCCCACCCCCACCCCGCTGAGGTTTTCAGGCTTATAAACCATGACTTCCTCCCCTCGGAGTGGCGTCCTGTCCTCGACCCCTCGTCTGCGCCAAATGAACTTGGTGGCAGTGTCTCTCCATCGTCATTGTGTGGGTTACGGTCCCATTTACCTTTCACCTCCAATTCTGCCACATTGGAGAAAATATTAATTTAGACTTTATATTCAAGATAGGCACAAACTGGGAACATCACCCTCAACCATCTCCCAAATAAATAAAATATTTAAAAATAATCATACTTTAAAATTTCTCTGTTAATAGCAGGAATGCACAATTTGATTGGTTGGTGGTCTTCTTTTAAATGATTCCATTTATCTGTTTTGCTCATCTACTATTAATGCAAGGCTTCAAGTCTGAGAATATGCATTTTTCTGCAGTGAATGCCAACAGCCAAGAGCAATCTCTGTGGTAGGAGAAGAGCTGATCTACAGATGAGCACTTGAGAGCTGAGGTGAAATTTAGGGAAGCATGTGCAGAAAACTGGTGAAAGTGGGAAACTACAAAATCCAGGACTCTCTTTCAGAAGCAAATCTTGGCCGCCTCTCTCAATGACTGAAACTTTCAAAACTAATTTATAGACAAGCAGGTGCAAGAACTATCTGTGCATGCTGTGAGTGATTCCTAAAAATCTTTCTATCCCAAAATGGTCCTCCACCAAGAAGCTTCCATCCCTAAATTGTGCTGTAAATCACACATCACTTCTAGGATGGAGACGTTAATATTGCTGTCTCTTGGCTTTTCCTAAAATGTAAGTGCTTCTGGATCAACACTCCAAGATCAAAGGCAACCAGACCTATTACAGGAGAAAAAAAGGCCCTAAAAAACAGTCAGTTGCTGAATACAGACTCAAAGTTACAAGTCCGTTGCCTCGAGGATCAGTGGAGCTCAGACCAGAAACACGGTGGGTCTGGTATTTCCCCCCGAAATTGCTGAGCAGCTTCCCGCCTCTGGCGGTAGACTTCTTTTCCATTTTGGGTCATTTATTTCTAGGCTAGAAGCTGCTCAATAGACAGAGGAGGGACTGAAAAAACTCTGACACTACTGAGCAGTCATGGAGCACCAGCACCTACACACGAAACTCAGGGAGGACATACTGTCTCTTTTCCATAAAGGAATTCAAGAGGTTGAGCATTTTGCTAGCAGGGAAAACTTCAGAATGAAAAGAGGAGAAAAATGAGATGAGATGATTATCAAGTTGGCAACTTAGTTCCTTAGCTCTCTTAAGTCCTAGGTGAAAAGAACAAGAAACCACATTTTCCTGAGATACTAAACGGGGGGGGGTAAGACAGAGGGTTAGAATGTCCTCTGTTGTTTGTTTGTTTTCATTGTTTTATTGTTTTGAGACAAGATCTCACTGAGCAGTTCAGACTGATCTTGAACTCACTACGTAACTTAGACTGGCCTCAAACTTGTGATTTCTCTCCTGCCTCAGCTTCCTGGATGCTGGGTTACAGGTGTGTGCCACCACAC
Source organism: Dolichotis patagonum (assembly GCA_004027295.1). Taxonomy (NCBI): domain Eukaryota; kingdom Metazoa; phylum Chordata; class Mammalia; order Rodentia; family Caviidae; genus Dolichotis; species Dolichotis patagonum. The sequence goes on along the minus strand of PVJX010049857.1, from coordinate 3,584 downwards.
CTGGCAAAACGCCCTCTTACAGTCTCACTGTCCTTAAGTCAGTAGATGGACTCCACTGCTGATTTTAAAAAGTTAAAAGAAATTTCCTTTTTTTTTGAACTGGTGTGCTTGCCAGGCAGGTGCTTATACCACTGAGCTAAATCCCTGGCCCTGAAATTTCCTTCTACTCCTGGATGGATTCTAGCATCCGAATCTCTAGTATGTATACTGCATGTAGACTTAAAAACAAAACAAAGCAACAATTCCTGGGGTTTTTAAGCCAAGAGTTGTAGCCAAGTCACCCTTGCCTAGTGCACAGAAGTGCATAGCTGTGGCTTCCTGTGAGTAGCATCATTCATTGTTGGGCCAATAGCCACAGCTCCTGTAGGACAGATAAGAATCCAGAGAAAGAAGCCAGATTTTACTTCCCAATCCCCAGGGTCCACATAATCCAAGGATTATTTCTGTTTTCTTTTCAGATTCATTTACTAAATAGTCAAAAATGACTTGGTTTATGGTCTTCAAAAAAGCCTATATCCTATCCAAGGAAATTAGATGGTAAGTGGCCTATTACTAACCAAAACTTATTTTTTAACTGTGAAGATCTATTCCATAGTTTACAGGTGGGTATAGTATCCATGTACCTCAATACATCAGAGATCTCCTTAGAAATATTCTAGTTTCCCTGCTAATCATAGGTGCATATTAACTGATTTAACTCCATTTTGGATAAGCCCTGTTTAAATCTTTAGCCTGTTACACCTAAACTGATGTTGACTTACATAAAATTTTGTTTGTTCTACACTTACTTCTTAGCTCACATATTCATAGCTTCTGTATTTGGTAAGTAAGTCTATATTCAGTTCTCTCATTCTTTTTATAATTTTATACACTTATATTCTTCCTCCAAGTTCATCTTTTTAGATCAAGAAAAAGCTTATCAGAAACTTCTGGGCGGCTTTTCCAAGCACAATGTGTTGTCTTCCTCTTCCGCTGAGCATATCAAAACTTGGCTAAGGAAATTTATATTTTGAAGTTTCTACATCTAATGATCAACTCTCTGTTCTGTTACAACCATTTTTCTGAACTATAGAGTCCTAATCTTGTTCTGCCTTCATAAGACATTTCCTTCGTGTCTATGCTAGCTCATGTTTGACATTCTAATATAATGGGCAGTCATTGGGATTACAATGGAAGTTTTCAACCATAAAAGTTGCCCTGATGATTAAATATCGATCCTAGAGAACTAGTAGGCCTTTCCTGATGCAGATCCACCAGTAGTGTCTCTCTTTTTCTCCCAGCAATTTTCTCTGAAGAGTCTTCAAGTGATGGAAGGGGGCGGTAACAGCTCTTCAGGGAGCTTCATTCTGATGGGTATATCGGACCATCCCCAGCTGGAAATGATCTTCTTTGTACTCATTCTCTTCTCTTACTTGCTGACCCTCTCTGGGAACACAGCCATCATCCTGCTTTCCCATCTGGATCCCCGGCTCCACACACCCATGTACTTCTTCCTCAGCAACCTCTCCTCCCTGGACCTGGCCTTTACTACAAGTTCTGTCCCCCAAATGCTGGTCAATTTATGGGGCCCAGACAAGACTATCAGCTATGGTGGCTGCATGATTCAACTCTATGTTTTCCTTTGGCTGGGGGCCACTGAGTGCATCTTGCTCGTGGTGATGGCATTTGACCGTTATGTAGTAGTGTGTCAGCCCTTGCACTACATGACCATCATGAACCCTCGGTTTTGCTGGCTGCTGGCTGCAGTTAGCTGGGTGGGTGGCCTGGGCAACTCCTTAATCCAGTCAACGTTCACCCTGCAGCTCCCTTTCTGTGGGCACCGGAGGGTAGACACCTTCCTATGTGAGGTACCTGCCATGATCAAACTGGCCTGTGGAGACACAAGTCTCAATGAGGCTGTACTCAATGGTGTCTGCACCTTTTTCACTGCTGTCCCTCTAAGCACCATCCTAGCCTCCTACTGCTTCATTGCTCGGGCAGTACTGAAGATCCACTCTGCAGAAGGACAGCGAAAAGCCTTCAACACATGCCTGTCCCATTTGGTAGTAGTCTTCCTCTTCTATGGCTCAGCCATCTATGGGTATCTGGTTCCAGCTAAGAGTAGCAACCAGGACCAGGGTAAATTCATTTCCCTGTTCTACTCTGTGGTCACACCCATGGTGAATCCCCTCATCTACACTCTAAGAAATAAGGAAGTGAAGGGGGCTCTGAGGAGGTTGCTAGGGAAAGGAAGGGAAGTTGGCTGAGAGAAAAGGAAAATTCTTATTTATTGCCTTTTCATCTCTGCATACTTTTTCTCATTATTTCTCTGACCAGAGCATGAATAGTACTAACCTAAGTGAAATCAAGCCAGATTCCTGACAGCCCTAAACTGTTGGGACATGGTTATTGTTGAGATATTCTATTCTTATTTACCAGAAATCCTGCTGTGGACTATGGGCAGTAGGGCAGAAGTGTGTTATTGAAGACTCGGAGGCTACTTATCTAATATAGACCCATCTCACAGTCTCTGACTCTGATATCCTCATGTTATTTATTATACCTTATTTTTTACAGAATTCTGTATTTTTCTAAAGAAAGCAACTCTCCTTGCAGTGCCTCAAGTAATGTTACTATAATTGCTTGAAATCAAGTCATTATTATTAAATGCATATGAGGAGCTAAACAATTCATCTGATGGACACACAAACACACACATGCTGGACAGAACCTCTCTGTTGACCCCCAGTCAACACTGCACCTATGGATTTTATGGCCACCAACCAAGTGCTAGCCACCTCTTCATTTTGTTTTTTCTTGGCATAAGGCAGCAGAGAGACCAGAAGGCTAATTGCTTTTCCTACTACCAACATAAGCAAGGAGATGTGCCTTTGAATAGTTACCACAGTCTGGAGTACAGGGAGGACACCTCACAAACCCACAGGCCCTAAAGCAAGTTGGAGAAAACTGTGACTTGCTGAGGTCCAAGACTCCAGATTCTGGAAAGAAACCACTCATTCAAAAACAGAGTAGTTTTACTCGATCTTTTAAAATACTTTTTTTTTTTTTTTGAGACAGAATTTTACTTGCAGTTTAGGCTGGCCTTGAACTCACTTTGTAGCCCAGATTGGCCCCAAACGCACAGCTATCTTCCTACCTCAACCTCCTGAGTACTGGGATTGCACCCGTATCTGTTGCCTTTATTTTTTATTATTTCTCTCCATTAGTTTTTCTTGGGGGGAGGGTGATGTGTTTTTTTTTCCCCCTACCTTTTATGTTTTTTATGTTTTTCTTTTCCTCTTTCTTTCCTTATTCTTCTTTCTTTCTTTCTTCTTCTTTTTTAACCTTTCTTTTCTTTCCTATATGTTGTCCATTTGTTCTTTTTTCTTGTTCTTTTCTGTGATTCTTTTCTTTTTTTTTTTAATTTAAAAGAGAATAAAACAAAAGGGGGCAGTACAGAGCAGATCAGAAGAGGACAACATAGGCAACACAGTACTTTACATTAAGTCAACTGGACATCAACAGTATCTAACACCATATCTCTTACTCTGCTATAGTTGAGCATAGTTTCAATTACAATAATATCAAACATAACACAATAGAAT
>PVJX010049856.1:0-10902 GCA_004027295.1 Dolichotis patagonum | reverse complement strand
GGTTCAGAAAGCCCTGTAATTCTTTCACTATATGCATGGCTTTATACTATTGTGTTATGTTTGATATTATTGTAATTGAAACTATGCTCAACTATAGCAGAGTAAGAGATATGGTGTTAGATACTGTTGATGTCCGGTTGACTTAATGTAAAGTACTGTGTTGCCTATGTTGTCCTCTTCTGATCTGCTCTGTACTGCCCCCTTTTGTTTTATTCTCTTTAAAAAAAAAAAAGAAATGCCAATGGTAAACAAATATATGAAAAGATGTTTAACATCATTGGTTATTCAAGAAATGTAAATTAAAACAGCACTGAGATTCCATCTCACACCAGAAAAAATAGTTATCGTAAAAAAATCAACCAATAACAAATGCTGTTGGGCTGTGGGGATAATAGAACACTTCTCCACTGTTGGTGGGAATGTAGACTGTTGCAACCACTGTAGAAATCACTGGCATTCCCCAAGAAACTAAGATTAGAGGTCCCATTCAATTCAGCTATTCCCCTTCTGGGTATTTTCCCAGAAAAATTAAAAATATACCATGGTAATATATGTGCACCCATGTTTATAACAGCACAATCTGTAATAGCTAAAGCCTGGAAGCAACCCAAATGCACATCCACCAATGAATGAATAACAAATATGTGGTATTTTTATACAATGGAATAACATTCCATTGTATAAAGCTATAAAGTCATAAAGAAAGATAAACTTCAGGTTTTTATAGGTAACTGGATACTAGAAACCATACTCATAAGCTAAACAAATCAGACTGGCATGTGTAAACATCATATTGTCTCCCTAGTGTAAGAATCTGAGAGTAAATAAGATCCAAAATGTACAATAGACATTGTGAAAGGGAAAGAAAATGCTCAAAAGGAAAGAACAACTGCGATGGGGGAAAGGAGAAAAGAAGAGGATACATATATATAGTAGCTAAGATAATTATACTACTAATAGTTCATGAAAAGGAACAGTTAGTGCTGGTATTTTTTGATCAATTTTGCATGCCTATATCTGGTAATCTTGGAAACTATTTTGAAAATAACTATATGCAATATAATAACTATTGTTAATTTCCTACCATCTTTTTGAAATCCTATATCATTTTTGTTGTTGTTGTTTTTGATTCTCTTTAAAATTAAAAAAAGGAAAAAATTATAAAAAGAGAAAGAGGGTTATACTACAGATAAGGTATTGCTTTTGTGTTTGTTTATTTGTTAGGGAACAGTATTCCTTAGTGGAAGATAAAGGTTTTCAGAGGCCCAAGAGGAGCTTCAAAGGCTGTAGGGACCTGACCCAGCACTCCAGCTTCTGTTTGAGGACCTGACCCAGACTCTTTTTTATGAAGAGAGATGTTATTCTAACAGATCCTTAGAGAGTTTCTTGACTCAAGAAAGGCCAATAGATTCAGAACATGGAAAAGATTGGGAGAGTAAAAAACAGGGCATACTTCAGTGGGGAGAAACCTGTTCAACAACCCCTCAGGCCTTCTAGTCTCCGTCTTCTCACTGAATGAGAACTTCACAATCATGCCATCAGGCTGGAGGGTCAGAGAGCACATAGCAGTGCTGACATCAAGGGGAGGCTTGAGGACGGTGCTTACACTCATCCTACTTTTCCAATTAAAACATAATCTAAGAAGCAGGAGTGGTGTGCTCTGTGAATGCAGTCTCTAGGTAAGTTCCCAAGCATCTTTCTGTGTGACGCAGTCACCAACCTGTGCTACACAGAACACCTGGCAGTGGTCATAGAGTTTGAAATGGGCAACTCAGGGTGGGTTTAGAGAGTGACACTAGCCTAGAGAGGCAAAGGCAGGATTCATAGGCCTGGTAATCTTTCTGATTTCTTCAAATTATAAAACCACAAAAGGAGGATTTTCAAACAGAGGAATTCAAGTAATCTACTCCTACTCTGATAATGAGGTAGAGATCTGTAGAGTCTAAATATCAAACAACAGTGAACTGAAAATGTTTGTGGTGGGCTATCAATGCTATTACTAAAGTTGTGCCCTAGTTTTGGAGTTATTACAAGTCCAAATTTGTGATGTCTATGGCATGTGATTGAGATACTGTTAAAGCTGAATGGCAAATTTTATGAGAGAATTCATTAGAAGGTTCATGACTTTCCTTCTGAGACGGAAAAATGATTAGATTATTTTTCTTGAGAGATCAGCATAGCTTCGGTAGTAGAAGTTCCTTTCTGCTGCATTAATATAATCTTTTGCACCAGCATGAAGAACTGCTTCCAAATTCAGCCTTAGTGATTTACAATATGTGACAACTATTCAATGACTTAAATGATTTTATATATAGACCACAATGTCACCATTCTTACATTTATGCAAAGGAGCCACCTATTATCCAATAGGACCTGACAGTTACAAATTCTTCCATTTGTTCCCCAACCATACTATACAGCTGCATATACCTAAATGCAACTATCTACACTAAAACTTTTGCAAAATTTAAGATCCTGACATAAAATAGGTTTTAGTGGAAAGTAATCCACAATACCCTGACTCTTTTGCAGGTCAGAAAATATTCATTAACTTCTTATCCATTTAATACACATTGAAATTACTCAAGGAGAGTACTGATATGTTAGAATTAATAATCTGATCAACAGTAAAAAAAGTTGCTCCTGCCAATTTCCTTTGTAGTGTTTTTGATAATGCTATTCTTTCTGAAACTTGTCTTTTCTCACCAGTCCCAATCCTACTCAACTTGCAAGCTCAGCTAAGCCTGATCTCCTCCCTGGAGTCACTGCGTCTCTCTCCAACCCACAGTGGCCTATCCTGCTGGCCCTCTATCCCTCTCCTCTCCCTGAGTCCCCTCTCCTATTGGCTCTTCCTCAGATACACACACACACTCCTTCCTGATGACACATATGAACAGCTAGCATTTACCATATGTCAGCACTCTTGTCAGACTTTATTTTGATGAACATCTAATTCTGTATTAGCCTTCTGAGGTAGTTACTATTATGATCCTCATTTTGCCACAAAAAGGAAATGAAGCCTAGAAAAAAATTCAAATTATGCAAGGTCATCAGGGCTATTCATCAGTGGCACCAAGATTTAAACATTTGCTGTCTGCCTTTACTGCAAACTATGTAGAAGCAGCCAGTGGATGAGAACTACTTTCTAAAATTCTTTTGATGTTGCCACAGGACTTAGCCTAATGTTAGGATAACATACACTGATATGCATAATTTTACTACTGTTTATGTATTTTCCAGGAAACCAGAAGACTCAAGAAGGAAGATAGTTTTCCCCAGTAGTCGGAAAATTGAAAAACAAACACAAACAAACAAAAGTCTGGCAAGATGCTATAGTAATAATAGGAAATTTACAGTAAATATGATTATTTAATTCGTGTAATAAATCATTTCAGAGGGGTACTGTTATGTGTATTTTGTAGTTTAGAAAGAGATAAGGTAACTTGTCCCTACAGACTCCTGCATGTTTGCTGTTGTCTCACACCTTCTGCATGAGATGCCTATTTGCAAGGGGACTTACAGATCACAAAGAATATAATGTGAGGAAGACGGCCTTCTCCTATAGAGCAGCCATTTCTAATATGGCAGGAATGGTGCAGAATGAGGCTCTTCACTGAAAGACTGCATAAACCAACTATTGGTGAAGAGGGCTGGGGTTAGGATCTCACTGCTAAGTGCTGCCACCCCTGAGCTAGCCTCAAGGGGACGCTGCTTCCCTTCAACACCTTGCTTTTTAAAATGCGCAGCAATCCCCAGAGTAGAAACTTTTAAATCAAAATTTACTTAAGGCCAGAGCAATCAAACAAATGAGAAAAGCGCATAACACAGAACAGTGTAATCTGGTTCCAAGATGGATGTTGGCCTCCAAATCTTTAAACAAAATGGATATTAAAGTCAGGCCCAAAGAGGACAAGGTACAAGAGATGGTGAAAGTTTTCTCTTGCTGAGAATTGGGAGTCCCTATATCCTACTTCCTGTATCTTATAGGAGGGCCTATCTCTCTCATATATAAGGGGTATTGTAGCTGACAACTCTTGGGATGATGGTTCCCCCTTTGGCTACTTGCTGTAGGATGGAGACTGGTTTTTGCTATGGTTTGAGTTTTTGTGTTTCTCCAAAATTCATATTATACTTATTAAAATTCACATATTAAATTTGCAAGTTAATTCCCTAGCATGATATTGGAACACCTCCATGATTAACCTCTGGTCTTTTTTCCATCTCAATTTCTTACAACTTCCATCATTACTGCATTAGATTACATTTTCCTAGCAGTGCCTCTCATAAATTTCTCTCTGCTTAGATCATGCTAAATTCTTCTCATCAAGTCTGCCAAATGAAATTGGAATAGTCTTTTAAGGTACAACTGAGATTAGCCACCAGATTTCTCTGAATTCCCATAACCTTTGTGAAAACCTCTGTTGGGCACTCCCCAGATTTGGCATTGTGTTATCAGGATTTATGGAGTCATCATATCCCACAACTGCTGTTAGCCGTATGTCTGCAGGCCCTACCAGCTAGCATATGACTACAGTAGATGGTCCAAGAACGTCTAATGAATGACTGAACCTATCTTCAGTCTAAATTCCCTGAAATTTGAAAGAAAAAAACCCTACATTTATTTCGTTTAGGAGTTAAACCACTTTATCTTAATTAGTACCAGATTTTCCCTTGAGTATTTCTCTTCTCATAATCAGAGTTCTAGAAAAATACCCATCTGTCATAGGCACTTATTCAAGCACTGCAATCATGTAAGGATGGACAAACATGATAATGTAATACAGACCTTGAGGAGGTGTCTGATTTTAAAATATTGACATTACTTTAAAGCTGGCTTTACTTTTAAATCCAAATAATCCAGAAAAATGTTCCAAATGATGTATTTCTCTGTGATGAGTCATAAAAGATGACATTAATATTATAGAAACATTACATTTAAATGTATTATTGAGACTATGGTTGATGGTATTTTTAGGAAAAGCCTTTCTCCCACACAGGAATAGGTAATATAATCATTAATTTAAAACTGCTATTGGTGCTTTATTAAGATTCAAGACATTTGACACATTAATATCCTCAAATTTCTACCAAAGTGACATCGTAATGAACACAGGTGGTCTTTTGAGAGATGTATACCATTTATTCAGGTAGAGAAAGCAATATCTTAGCAGCACAAGAAATTAATTTTGTTAAAATATGAAACCTCTGTCCTGTAAGTGCTACTGTTTTCCATTTCAAGCTCAGAAACTTTCCCCTACAGCCAGACTTTCTCATATTTCCTTTTAAAGATTTTTTTATGAACTCTTTTTATGGCCTTTAAAGAATAGCAATCCTTTTCTTGTAGATAATTTTATGTTTAAATAGAAGTTAATTTATTTGGTGACAGAATTACTAAGTTGAATCTATGTAAAATAGGGGCCAGTGAGGCAAACTGGGAGCTCCCCCTGGGATCATGAAAGGAAAGCTATGGAGTTGCATTCATGATGGAAAATAATAACATCGCCACCTTCCCGTCTTCTTGATCTGCAGAAAACCTCACCATGTTCCTGGTGGCATCCCTACTGACATTAAAGAATGAATTCACACATTCCCAGAACAGGGCCCTCGTGCTGTCCTTTCAAATAAAAAGGTGAGTAAAGTGTTCAATTAATACTTTTCAGGCTGAGCTTCTGGTTCTTAGAGAGGGATGGAACCAAAGTTAAATCATCATAAATATCACTTGTGAGTTAAAAGTGTGCAGATTATTTATTAAAAGCTAGCCCTAAGGGCTTTCTTCTCTCACCTGTTGCCCTACTTGTTGCACAAGTAAATAGCCAGGAGCACATTTCACTTTTATCATAGCATAAGGAACATTTTTGGTGAAGTACATGTATTTGAAGTAACTTAGAAGCTCATCTTAGGCAACTTTGCTAGAGACTTTTAAAGTTTTAGCAGTGAATTATACCTTCTAGGTGCTATATATTATAACTCACTGTTTTGAATCAGAGAAGTAAATTTAGGGTCAAAAGGCCAGTCTGTTCTTTGAAATGCTCTGTGTGTAAGTCCTCTATGTGTATACTAGGTAGACAGGCCTTGTACAATGAGTACATGTAGATTTTTAATTCTTATTGCAGAGGTTCTCAAACTTTCTTGGTTCTAGCAATTTTAGTGTCTCAATAATTTTTTCTCTAGGATTAAAGAAGTGTTCACCTACTCCTTTGAAAGAAGTTCTGGACTCACACCAAAATAAGTATGTAAGGGATCTAAACAATGTAATATAGCTCTTTGCATGTATCTTAGTTACTTTTCTTATTGCTGGGGCCAAATACCCAATATCCGCAAGTTAATGGAGCAAAGGTTTGCACTCACAGTTTGTAGATGTTTCAGGCCATAATCAGCTGGCTTCAAGGGAGGTTGGAATGGAACAGGGGAAGCAGTTCATGGCAGGGCAGGCAGGCAGGCAGCAGCAGCAGCAGCAGCAGGAGCAGCAGCAAGCTTCTCTTTCCCTATTTGGCTATTGGTTAGTGCCACTTACACCCAGGGGAGGTCTTCTGTCTTCAGTAAATCCAACTAGCCACAATCAGGACTATGTGAAACCAATCAATCCAATTGGATCCAGTTATCACGTACCCATAATCCATATTCACACACCCTAGATCAGTGATGGCAACCTTTTAGAAACCGAGTGCCCAGACTACAACCAATCACCCATTTATTTATTGCAAAGTGCTAAAACAGCAATGAAATCCGAATACTGAGGTTTTAGTGTAGAAACACCATCTCATACACTTGGCCCGCATGCTGACGGGGCTCTGCGTGCCCAGTGCAGCATGTACATCATAGGTTTGCCACCACTGCCCTAGAACCAATCATCTCTGAAAAGTCCTACCTATGAGAATGTCAGTCAGAGGCAAGGGGCAAGATTAAAGAACACACATGTGCAGGATAGCAGCAACAATAGCAGGCAGCATGAAATAGGGCAGAGAGTACAAGAGAGCCACCTGCGTCTTTATTGAGGTAACACAGATTGTTATCTCAAATTCCATTGTTACATAGTGCTTACCTGTGCTAAGTTACGGTTACATAAGTATATCCCACTATGCACCTGTGCTCGACAAGCAGGGTCATGTCCTCAGTTGTCCTCAGGTGCCCTTGAGCTTTGAAGCAGTCTAAGTGGTTTCCCACAGAGCATGTGAAGCTTTCAGGAGACGTCTAAATACAAGCCATAACCACATGTCTCTTGAAAAGTATGTCACTATATTTCCTTGAAATTTAAATATCCTGTTGTACTCTTATGAGTTTATTCAATATCTTGGGGTCACTTGTTGTATAGTTTAGGAACCTTGTCTTAATGTTTTAGATCATTTACAAAAAAATCCAATTCTAGTTCACATATGGTTTCCTTGTGGAAAATAGCTAAATGAAATTACTGTGATTTCATATCTCTCTAGAAAATAAAATAATTATTGTATCAACATGAACAGATTTCAGAAGCATGAGGTTAGGTGAAGAAAAAAGGCAAATTGTCAAATGATGTGTACAAAATAACAGCATTTATTTAACCTTTATATCTGATACTAATGTATAGTATGGTACAAACAAGGACATACACTTTGGGATAAAAGTTATCTCTTAGGAGGAAAATGAATGGAACTGAAAGAATAAAGAAGCCTCAAATTTTATATATAATATTTTGTTATTAAACTATATAAAGAAAACACTATCTAGTGTTGACATTTATTATTACTGGGTAATGGGCCATAAGTGTTTCTTATTTGATTCTTTGTACTCTTCTAAATTTAAAATTTTAGAAACCCAAAAAGAATTAAGCAAAAATTAAAAGACATAGATCAAATCTTATTTTTCCTTAATGCATACATACAAGTCTTTAGATATTTAGCTTACTTTGGGTCTCAGAATAATTCTTAATTTTTTCTGCAGGTCAGAAATATGAAGTGATACCTATTCTGTTGTGTTAAAAAAATCCTAGCAGCTGTGCTTTATGACATCAGCTTCTTTCTGAACTCTGTGAGACTAAGGTGTGACTTTTACAACTAATTAGTTCCAGAAGATCAATTTAGATTTACATTCATATTCAGCACATTATCATGTTGAAAAACATTGTTTATATTTTTAAAATTTCAGTATCTTATACATGCAATCAATGTTTTTGGAATCAAACTTATTCGTCCTTTAGTCAGAATTTCAAAAGTTGAACAATGGAAAAATATTTTAGGCACAGGCATGTAGCAGTTTTATAATGTAGCTTGTAATTTGCACTATTTCTAAAATATTATATTGATTTTTAAAATGTAATACTTTGATATGGTTCAACCTGGGGCTGGAGATGTTGCTCAGTGGTAGTGTAAACTTAGCATACACAAGGGTCTGGTTTGATACCCAGTACTGAAAAAAGAATAGTCAAAAACAAAGAGGTTAAAACTGATATGCAATGAAAAATAAAGCTCCATTAAATACTTGATTCCCAGTCACTCAGTTCTTTTTGGAGGCAACCAAAGTGACCAGTTTTTCTACGTTTAGAAAAGAGGCATTGTCATGTCCCCGCAGAGAACCCACCATTACAGCTGGAGGAAAAGAAGCCACACACCACCATCCCCGCTCGCCCCCCAAAGGGGAGTCACTGCAGGCCAGGAGAAAGAGAGCCATGCCCGCTGAGGGAGCCAGCTACCGAGGGCCAGGAGAGGCTGAGCCTCCTGCCAGGAGAACGCTGCCTCTGGCCTGGGGAGAGGAAGCCACATGCCTGGGGTTCTGCAGCCATCAGGGGAACATTGATGAGCAGCCACCCCACACCTCTCTGCCACCTGGGAATCTGAGATAGGAGGACCCAGGTGCCTAACCTAGTCCCCTGCATCATGGAACGGGCAGCCAGTGCAAGAAACACTCCCGACTCAGCAACCTGCTGATTCAGAGGAACACTGGAAAATGTCAAGATAAAGGAGCAGTGTGCAATCTCAGACCTCCAGCCTGCCCAGAACAAGTCCAGACAACATAGACACAAAAGAAATTAGCAGTCGGGGGAGGAAGACAAGATGGCGGACTGGTAGGTAGCAGGAGAGAGACCCTCTCTGAGAGAGACAGCTCAAATGCCAGAATAAAACACCCTGGAGAGACCCAAACAGATAGAGATGGACTCTCATAACCCAGGAAAAAACTAAAGTGCAAAAAACTGCTCGAATATGAGGTCCTGGGACTACCATTAGAGAAGCTAAGATCAGCGAGCACGGCGCCCTCCTTGAGCCACCTGAATTCCTGCCCGACCTGAACAAACGATCCACACCAAAGCGACTGGCTTGAGCCGCCAAAGCACAGAGCTGAACAGCCCTGTATGCAGCTTGCCTGGACCGGCCCTGCACTTGACTCACCCAGAGGCACCGTGAATTCCCACCACAGCCGCGCTGAAGTCAGAGGCTGGAGAGCCCTTCAGTTCTTGGGGATGGCATCAACACTCGGTGAGTGATGGGAATAAGACCCTCCCACGGGAAAGGGGAAACTGACTGGACGACATATTGGATTTGGGCAGGACAGCCCTACCTCCATAAGGAAGTGGCTTCAGCTGGTTGCTCCCCTCGCCGATCGGATTGGTGGAATCTGCTTGGACTAGGCTGCACCCCTGGTGGGGACCCAGTGAATCGCTACAAATTACTTTCCTGAGATCGGCGCACACTGACGCAGTGAAGGCCTGCAAAGGTTGACTGGCCCATAGGGGAGGAGCCAGTGCACACTGCCTGAGGGTGAACTCTAATCTCTGATAACCTATTGAAGAGGGCTAAAGCTCCTAGCCTGCGCCCTCTACAGGAGCCTTAACCAACAAGAAAAGGGTCTGGGAATTACACTGTACACTTGTATGGAAGGAACCAAAAACATGACGAAAGGGAGAAATAAGAAACAACTCCTAGCCCCCAACCCTGAGAACATTGATCCAGGACAGGTAAATACAAAAGAGATTGAGGGCAGCAAAAATGCAACATCAAATACAGCACTAGCGGACATAAAGAGATATCTTCAGGACCTTGTAAGCGGGACCAAAACTGAAATATTAATTCAAATTAAACAAGAGATAAGTAGATTAACAAAAGAAGGGCTGGGCACCTCTCAAGAAGACACAGACAGAAGAATGGAGGAACACAAATGGAGAGAAAAATTTAATGAAGAATTCAGAAAAAACCTAGCATTCATGAAGCAGATTCAAAGAGATTATCAGGAAACTAAAGACTCCATAAAAAGCTGGCAAAACTGCTTGAAAGAAACCAAAGATCGACTATCAAAAATTGAACACAGGCTTGCAATGTGGGGTCATGAAAGGGAAGATCTCTTAAAAATAACAAGGGAGCAGGCAGTAAAGATACAAAGACTGGAAGATGATAAGAGGATCTATAACTTAAGAATAAAGTATGTGAATGAAGAAGCAGGAATCAAACCAGAGGAATTACAAAGGCTATTCAGAGCAATTATTAAGGAAAATTTTCCAAGCATAGAAAAAAGAAATTATATGCAGAGGTATGAAGCATACAGAACTCCAGCCACCTACAACCCAAATAGAGGTACACCCGGACACATAATAATCAAGATCCCAGAAATTCAACATAAGAACAGAATATTAAAAGCCATCAGAGAAAAGAATCAGATCACCTATAAAGGAAAACCCATCAAAATCATGGCAGACTTCTTGACACAGACCATCAGGTCAAGAAGAGCTTGGAATGAAGTAATTCAAGCCCTGAAGGAGAACAATCTCCAGCCCAGATTGATGTATCCTGCAAAACTCTCTCTAGAAATTAATGGAGAAACAAGATGCTTCCATGACAAAGAGGAACTAGGAGAATTTGTGACCACCAGTCCAACCCTACAAAAAATACTGAAGGACATTCTAGGGAGAGAGAACAAGAATATGAGCATTTCAGG
>PVJX010049855.1:0-10902 GCA_004027295.1 Dolichotis patagonum | reverse complement strand
AAAGAAATACACAACATTATAGAACACATCAACACAGAGTACTGAATAGAGCAACACCATTACTCAGGACAAAGCAAAACGGCGATAAAAATATCTGCCTTCAGAGATAGTAGAAGGAAACTCCCCCGACTTGCTGTATCAAATATGGTCACCTCCTAAGAGATACCCAGATCCCTGGATCCCAATTGTTAATGGGGGGGGGTGTGGTATGTTTGATTCTAAGCCCGCACCCCGGTAGGCAGCAGATTGGTTGCTGGTTGGCTCAGTGGCCTAAGTTCCAACATGTCGCGGATCTCAGGAAACACTCTTGCTTCTTGTTTCCCCGCCTTGGGGTGGCCAAGGCTTGCCAGACCACAGTCACTTACCAGGGCGGCAGGCAGGTTACTGGTTGGCTTGGCACCCTAAGTTCCAACATGGCATGGATCTCAGGAAACGCTCTTGCTTCTTGTTTCCCCGCCCTGGGGTGGCCGCGGCTTGCCAGACCTCAATGGAGTTTTTAACTTCATGGTAATTTCTTTGAATCTGTTTAATGTATTCTAGATTTTTTATATTCTTCATTGAAGGTTTCCCTCCTTTTTTTGTGCTCCTCTATTTTTCCATCTGTGTCTTCTTGAGAGGTGTTTAGCGTTTCTTTTATTAATCCTTTATCTTGCTTTACTTGTATTAGTATTTCTGTTTTGAATTCTATAATGTCATGAAGTTATTTCTTTATGTCAGCTGATGCTGCTTCCAAAACTGCAGGTTTGCTGCCCTCGATCTCTTCTGTGTTTACGTCTCGTGGATCCATATTCCCTGGGTTGGGGGCTGGAGACTTTTTTTGTTTCTTTCTCTTGCATGTTTCTGGTTTCTTCCAGAGAGGTGTATAGTGGAGGTCCCAGGACCTTTCTGTATTGGTTACAGTTACTCTGAAGTGTGCTGCAAGGGATTGCTGCCCTCTCCAGTTTGCTGTTGATCACTGAGGTACAAGCATGGGCAGTGCAGGCTGGTCCCCTCCTCGGAGCTAGTCAACTACTGGGGGTCTTCACCACATTAGTGTGTGCCTCGTGGACAAAACTGGTTCAGGACTACTTCAGGGGCAACTTTGTCCCTCGCTGTTGGGTCCTGCACAGGGGTGGGACCCAATCCAAGCTGTTCCCACCAATCTGCTCCATGCCAGAATCAGCCAACTGAAGCCGCTTTGGTTCTGGGTTCAGGCCCATCCTGCCCAATTCCAAGATGTCACCCAGCTGGTCACCCCTCATGTGGGAGGACCACAATCCTAGCACTCACCATGGGCCCATGAAGATTTCCATGCTGGCTCCATTCTCCATTGTGATGCATCCTCCCTCTTAGGTCTTCAGGCTTGCCAACCCCCGATTTCAGCACAACCATGAGTCGGACTGGCTCCAGTGAGAGCACATCTGGCTCCAGCCTTCTGTCCACATTTTTCTTTTCTTTCTCTGATTTTATTTATTTTAATTTACTGTATCTTTTTATTAGTCAGTGTAATTAAGGATTTGTCAATTTTTTTATCTTTCAAAGAACAAGCTCTTAATTTCATTGATGTGATTTATTTTTGTCTCTATTTTGTTGATTTCTGCTCTGGTCTTTATTGCTTCATTCATTCTACTAATTTTGAATTTAATTTTTTCTCATTTTTCTAGTTCCTTGTGGTACAGCTGTATGTTGAGCTCTTTCTGCTTTATTTTATTTTATTTTATTTTATTTCATTTCATTTCATTTTATTTTTGTACTGGGGATAAAACTCATGTCCTCGCACTTGCCAGGCAGGCACTTACTCTGCTGAGCTAAACCCTCAGCCCTGCTTTTTTATTTTAAAGAGAATAAAACTAAACAAAATAAAACATAATAAAGCCAATCAAAAGAAAACAGTGAAAGTGATATGGGATTTCAAAACAAAGTAATAGGAAATCAACAATGGCTACCATAATGCCTCTTACAATCTTCAAAATAGCTGTCCATGCCATTAGACCTCGTAAAATCAAATAAAACAGAACAGAATAAGACCAATCAAAACAAAACAATGAAAGCAATACAGGACTTCAAAACAAGATAATAGGAAATCAACAATGGCTACCATAATATATATTGTTATCTTCAAAATAGCTGCCCACAACCATCAGATATAATAAAATCAAACAAAAGAGAAAGAATAAAACCAAACAAAGCAAAACAAGGAAAGTGAGACAGGGTTTTAAAACAAGATGATAGGGATTTAACAATGGCTACCACCTTCAGAAGGAAATCCCCCATAGTTGCTATATTGCATATTGTTGTCCTCTAAGTAGACACTTAGACTACGGGCTTTAGACCTACAAAATCAATCAAACAATACAAGCATTATGTTGTTTTTTTACTTCACTAGCTATTATCTCAACCTGTGTTTCTCCAAATTAACTGGTTGCTTACTGAGGAGGGAGAGGGGCTTGGCACTTCCTGTCTTCCAGTCCACATGCTGGCTGGTTCACAGGAAGGGATTGGCCCAGCCCACACATGCTGTTAGTTCATAGGAAGGGGTTAGCTTCTTCTTGGTTTTCTTCCCAGGCTGCATGGCTACCACTGACTCACAGGAAGGGGTTGGCCTGGATCATGACTGCCCTCTTTCTGATTTTTTGATGCAGACACTACTTTAAAATTTTCCTCTTACTACTGCTTTCCTTATATCTTACAGGATTTGTTACATTGTATATTCATTTTTATTTGTTTCAAGAATTTTTTCAGTCTCCTGCTTAAATGCTTCTTCCATGAATTCATTAGTTGTTCAAGTGTAAGTTGCTTAATTTCCATGTATTTCTATAGTTTCCCAAGTTATTCCACTTACTGATTTCTAGTTTTGTTGTATGAGAGTCAGGAAAGATATTCACTATGATTTGGTTCTTGTACATTTCTTGAGACTTTTCTGGCCTGTCATATGATCTATCTGGAAGAATGTTTTGCATACTAATGAGAAAAATATGTGTTTTATATCTGTTGGATGGAACGCTATGTAGATGTATACTAAACCCATTTGGTATGGAATGCAGTTTAGCTCTGCTGTTTTTTGTTAATTTTCTGATTGGATGATCTGTGCATTGCTGAAAGTAGACTTTTAAAAGTCTTCATTCTTATTGTATTATAATCTATCTCTCTCATTAGATCTACTAATATTTGCTTTGTATATCTGAGTGCTCTGATATAGGTGCCTATATATTAAGAATTGTTATTTTTTTCTTGCTGAATTTACCACGTTTCTTTATATAATAACTTCTTTTTATACTTACTGCCTTTGATTTTTTTTTTGGTACTGGGGATCAAACTCACAACCTTGCACTTGCCAGGCAGGTGCTTACACCACTGAGCTAAATTCCCAGCCCCTGCTTTTGATTTAAAAGCTATTTTATCTGATATAATTATGGCTGCTCTGCTTTCTTTTAAATTCTATTTGTATTGAGTATCTTATTTTTACTGTAGCCATTTTGTAACTTGCTTTCTAGTTTTTTGTCATTCGTCTCTTTTTTTCTTGCTCCCTCATAGTCTTCTTTTGTGATCAAGCGATTTGCTTTAGTAGTGTGCTTTGAGTCCTTATTTATTATTTTTGTTTGTCTGTTATAGATTTTTGCCTCATTGCAAAAGTATCTTTTGATGATAGCAGACTATTTTGAAATGATATAACTGAACATGATCATAAAGGACAGAAACATCAAAAGGGAGAAACAGAAAATATAGTAATAAAAATCTGCACTTATATTTTATCCTCTAATTTAAAAATTTTCTCTAATGTTCTGCTTACTTTGTTTATTCTCTCTGTTTTTCAGTTTGCACAATCTCTATCAATCTGTCTTTGGGTTCACTGCTGGGATTCCCTACTTATAATTTAAGTTTCAGTTATTGTACTTTGAATTCAAAATGTTTCATTTGTTTCTTTTTCATAATTTATCTTTATTTGATATTCTTTATTTAAGGAGACTTTGTTACCAGCTGCCTTTACATCTTTAGGCTTCCTTTTTTAAAATTTTATTTTAAGGAGAATAAAACCCAAGAAAACAAAAGAAAACAAAACAAAACAGAATAAAGCCAATCAAAACAAAGAGTGAAAGTGGTACAAAACTTAAAAACAGGATAATAGGAAATCAACAATGGCTACCCTAATATATCTTGCTATCTTCACAGTAGTTATCCATACCATCATACATAGCAAAATTAAACAAAGCAAAACAGAATAAAACCAATCAAAACATAACATTTAATAAAACAAAACAATACTTTGGAGCAAAACAAAACAGTGAGAACAATACTGCACATTGTTATCCTCAAAATAGTTGCTCAGGTTACCAGACACAGGGATAAAACAAAACAGTAAAGTAGAACAAAACATTGGATTTCAAAAGCAAGACAGGAGGATACCTCCCACAGTTGACACAATGCACACTTCCATCCTCCAAATAGATGCCCAGACCACCAGCTCCGGTCTACAGAGTCAACCAAACAGTACAAGCATCAAGCTATTCCCTTCCCTTCAGTTGCTATCATCTCACCCTGAGTCCTCCAAATCAGTGGGGTGTGGGGAATGCTCTTCTGGATTTTTAGCCCTGGCAGCAGCTGGCTTACAGGAAGGCATGGCTTCTCTTCTGGCTGGGGCTCTTGCCCATCAGCATAGTGGAGCAGGCTTAATAAGAAGGCATAGTTTCTCTTCTGGATGAAGCTCTTTCTAATCCCCATGGCAGAACCTAATTCACAGGAAGGTGTGATTTTTCATCTGGCTGAGACTCTTTCCAATCTGGCAGAGCTTGCTTTACAGGAAGGCGTGATTTCTCTTCTGGCTGAAGTTCTTACCCATCAACATGGCAGAGCTTGCTTCATGGGAAGTCGTGGTTTCTCTTCTGGCTGAGGCTCTTACTGATCAGCATAGTGGAACCTGCTTCACGGGAATTGCAGTAGATTCTCTTGTGGCTGAGACTCTTTCCCTAGGTTTCCTTTGATTCTTTGAATATATTTAATGGGTACTTTGAAGTCTGTTGTCTTCCCTTTGGTTGCTCTCAAGACAATTTCTCTTATCTTTTATTTTTTACGTAGTGTATGGATTATACATTTCTCCCACTCAAGTACTAACCAGGCCTGACCCTGCTTAGCTTCTAAGATCGGATGAGATAGGGCACGTTCAGGGTGGTATGGCCATAGACTGGACTATGTATTTCTGCATCTTAGTATGTCACTCATTTTTGACGGAAAAATAAATAGTTTACTTAATTCTAGGTTTGTTTGTTTGTTTGTTTTTTGTCTTTTGATTCAGAGATTCTGCAGTTCAGGCTGACCTTGATTTCACTTTGTAGCCCAGGCTGATCTTGAACTTGCAACGATCCTCCTACCTTAGGCTCCTGAGTGCCAGTATTATAGGCATGCACTACCATGCCCGGCTAATTTTAGGTTTCACAACTGTGGATATTGACTCCTTTACTCCTTTGGGGCTTTTTATGGTTGCTTGCTCATTTTTTTTTGTTTAGTAACCTAATTGGACTATTTTAATGAAGTCTGTTTCCCCACACTGTACAACCTCTGGAACGATAGTCATTTGGGTAGGACTCTGTCCATCTCTCTTCCTAATCTCTCTATTGACCCTAATTTAGAATCGCCTCCCAATATTTTGATCCACTAATTTCTAACTGATTACCTTTAATATTCTGACAGTTCTCTGGGAGCATATATTGTTTTACCATCTGATTTAAGTAAGTTCAAATGAGAATAGTTTTTGAGACCAGACTTTAGGGTTTTTGTCTGACTCTTAGCATTGCTAATTGTCTCTTTCCCTGGGTCCTAGTGACCTAGCTGGCCTACAGTATAGGTTATTGGTCTTAAATAAGAGGAGTTATCAGCCTCCTTTTATTTGCTTACTAGGAAAGTCTCCATTGTTTTTGCAAGATCCCTTAGGCTAGACTTTCTCCCACTTTCTTTTTCTAAATAAAACCAGTTCCTGGGGAGAACTTAATTTCTCTTCCTGTTCCTCCCTTGGCAAAAAGCTCTGAGTCACTACTCTAGGCAGCGAGCAGGGCGGCAGCTTCTGGTCTTCTCAATTTGTCTCACCCAATATGGAATCTCTTCCTTCAAGTGAGCTGGAGTGAGTGGGGTTGGGCCCTAGTATTTTCTGTGCTGAGGTACAGCTTCAGTGCTGCATGGTGTGCTAGATGAAGGGAATGTCCTTTGTACTTCTCAGCCACACTCTGTGAATTTAGTCCCTTTACTCAGATTTGGAGCAGATGAGATGTGCCAGTGACCTATCATTTTGGTGAAAAATACTTATTGATTGGAAGCTGAATGATTAAGAGACCTGTTTTCTTGACTGTTCTTGCCTGGAGTGAAGCATCTGTCAAACTGGTCTGGGAGGAAGGGAGAGAAAAATAGAGTAGGTTGTGGCTCAAATGCCAAACATTTTCCCTGTTCTCTATGAGCTTTAGTACATTTTCTTGAATAAATATTTATCATACACCACTACAGCGATTTCTAGAGATTTTAAGTGTTGCTTTTATTGTTTGCACCAGTTGCACTCTGCTGTGAGTGGATCCCATGAGCACCTCAGGCCACCATTCCCCAAATGGAACTCTTCATCATTTCCTTTTAAGTCCTCAATGCCCTTATGTGATCTGAGCCTTAAAGTTTTACCACTTTCACATTGTCTCAATTTTAAATCCTTCCATTCAAGAAGCTGTGTTACCCAAGGCAATTCACTTAGTTTCTAAGCTTTAGTATTCTTAATTGCAAAATGAAGATAAAGTCACCAACCTTGCAAGATTGATATGAGGATTAGGTGAAGTAATAAGTACAAAGTACCTGGATGGTTGGTATCCTACCTCATATCAACTTTATTCATCTTCTACCTGCCAGGCACCAGTTACTTTTTAGAGAAAAAAACATGAAATAATTCAAGTATACAAAGAACAGAAAGTGTAACGTATATACCAAACATTCGGCTTTACAAGCAAAGCATAGGTGCAGCTCAGGTCCTGTGTATGCTGTACAGTCTTCCTTGCTCCTCCTCCCTTGGGAGTTCCCTCCTGATTCCCCAGTTCAAGAAGGAATCACGGCTGGGGGTGTAGCACAAGGCCCTGGGTTTGATCTCCAGCCATGGGGGAAAAAGAGTATTAAGAGGGAACCATAGTCCTAAAACTTGTGTGCTTTATAAAATCTTTGTGAGGATTGTATTAATACTTTACTACAAAACTACAATACAAAAAAGATAGTTCAGAGGCATTTCCCTTGATGAATATATAAATGTTCTGTTTGTGTAAGGGCATATCCCTTCATGCTAGTAACATGAGATCTCTTTCACCTTAGACATTTGTGCAAGCATACATTTTTTTCCTTCTGATATAAGAATAAATCTGGATATATACTAGAAAGAGACGGTACTACAAATGGTAGACATTTGGTGTTGTTTATAGAGGTTTCTATTTTAACTCTATGTGATAAAACATTTCTGTGTTTCCCTATGTTAGGAATTTGATTTTATACATAATAGTAGAGAGACATTGCACTACTATGATTTAAAATTTGTTACACAACTGAGTTGGAGATTCTCAAATATCTGGGGACTTATAATACCCTATTTATGTGATTTTGGTTAATATTTCTTCTAGAGAATTTTACTTTATTCTTTTAGATTTCTTTTATTTATGGAAAAAAAACCTAAATTTGAAAACAAAATAACAGGAGAATAACAAAAGTTAATATATTACATGTTGGTATTTTCAAAGTAGTTGCTCAGAGTACAACATATGGGCATTAAAAACTCTCCAAATGATATTAGCACAAACCTTTCTTTCAATGAATTAAGACAAACCAGTAGTATAACTATTTTGTACTTTTTTACTTTCCCCTTCATTCCTTTCCCACTTTCCCCACCCTAGCACCTCTTTCCTTTTGAACAGTTTCTTCCCATTTCACAATATCTATTGTACCTTTTGGATCTTATTTATTATTTCAGCTTCTTACAGTAGGGAGACAATATGATGTTTACACATGTCATTCTGATTTATTTTACTTATGAGTATGGTCTCAAGCTGTGTTGATTTACCTATAAAAGATTCAAGTTTGTCCTTTTTTATGGCTGAGTAGTACTCCATTGTATAAAAGAATCACATCTTTTTAAAAAAATTTTTATTTAAAGAGAAAAAGAAAGAAAAAAAAACAAACAAAACAGAAAGAAGGTAGCAAAAATACAGAATTCCAAAGGGGAAAGAAAAAAAAGAACAACCACAACAAAACAAAACCAAAAACAAAAATGCTAAGAAATCCCCACTTGATAAGTTACATACTGTCATCATTGGAAACAGTTGTTCAAGTTACAAAGTTAAAACATACAAAGTACACATTCAAACAATAAACCTGTTAACGGTTCTGCTCAACATTCTAACAAAAACAGTAATATGGACATCTATCTTACACACTTAAACACACATGCAGTTATATCCTTTAGAGCACTTTCTCTTCCTCTCTTTTTTACAGTAGCAATTACACATTTTGGGTTTTATTACTCCTACAGTTCTTATTACTTTTTACACTAGAGAAATAATGTGATATTTATAAATATGATTCTTATTTATTTCACTAATGAGGATAGTCTCAAGTTGTCCCCATTTCCCTATGAAGGCCTCAAGATCATCCTTTTTTATAGCTGAGTAATATTCCATTGTAGAATAATACCACATCTTTTTCATCCACTCTGCAGTTGATGGGCATCTTGGTTGTTTCCAAGATTTAGCTATTACAAATTGTGCTGCTATGAACATGGGTGCACATATATCACTGTGATATGAACTTTTCAGTTTTTCTGGAAAAATACCCAGGAGGGGAATAGGTGGATTGAATGGAGCTTCCACTCCTAGTCTTCTGAGAATTCTCCATACTGATTCCCATAGTGGTTGCACCAGTCTACACTCTCACCAACAGTGGTGCAGTGTTCCTTTTTCCCCGCAGCCTCACCAGCATGTGTTATCAGTTGATTTCTTGATGTCAGCTATTCTTCCCAGAGTGAGATGAAATTTCAATGCTGTTTTAATTTGCATTTCTCGAATGACCAGTGATGGTGAACATTTCTTCATGTAATTATTTGCTATTTGTATATCTTCATCTGAGAACTGTGTGTTCATCTCAGCTGCCCATTTTTGCAGAGGGTATTTGAATTTGGGGGGGTTGATGTTTTTCAATTCTTTATATGTTCTTGATATAAGTCCTTTGTCTGAGGGGTAGTTGGCTAAAATTCTTTCCCATTCTGTGGGTTTTCTTTTCACTCTGTTGCTGATTTCTTTTGAAGTGCAGAAACTTTTCAATAATATAGCATCCCAGTTGTTGATCCTTTGAAGTGTTTCCTGTGCAGTTTGCATTTTGTTCATGAATTCTCTGCCTACCCCTGTGTCTCCAAGATTTCTACCTACCTTATCTTCTAGTAGATTTAGAGGAATCACATCTTTTTTATCCATTCCTCAGTCAATGGGCATTTGATTGTTTCCAAGATCTGGCTATTACAAATTGTGCTGCTATAAACATGGTTGCATATATGTGGTTGTGATATAATGTTTTTAATTCTTCCAGCAAGATACCCAGAAGGGGAATAGCTGAGTCAAATGAGACCTCTAATCCTCTCTTTTAAAGGAATCTCCGTACTAATTTTCACAGTGGTCGCACTAGTCTACACTCCCACCAACAGTGGAGAAGGGTTCTTACTTCCCCACAGTCTCCAGCATTTCTTGTTGGTTGATTTCTTGATGATAGCCATTCTTTCTGGAGTGAGATGGAATCTCAATGTGGTTTTAATTTGCATCTCTCAAATGGCCAATGATGTTGAACTTTTTTAAACATTTATTTTCTGTTTGTTTCATCTGAGAAGTGCTTGTTCATCTCAGATGCCCGTTTTTGTATTGGATCTTTGAATTTGGTGGGGCTGATTTATTTTCAGTTCTTTATATGTTCTAGATATAAGTCCTTTGTCTGAGGAACAACTGGCTGAAATTGTTTCCCACTCTATGGGTTGTATTTTCAATCACCCATTGTTGATTTCTTTTGTTGTGCAAAAGCTTTTTAATAATATGAGATCCCAGTTGTTGATTTTTTGTGGTATTCCCCATGTGATCTGCGTTTTGTTCATGAAGTCTGCCTATACCTATGTCTTCAAGATTTCTATTTCCTCTTCCAGTAGATTTAGTGTTTCTGTTATAATATTTAAATCTTTGATCCCTTTTGACTTTAGTTTAGCACATGGTGGTAGACATGGGGCTAGTTTCAGTCTTTGGCATATGGAAATTCAGTTTTCCCAGCACCATTTAGTAAACAGATGATATTTCTTCCAGTGAATGTGTTTGGCTCCTTTGTCAAAGCTAAGGTGACTGAGTGTTTTTGGAGATGTTTCTGCATCTTCTAGTCTGTTGTTCTCTTGAAATGATTATAAACTCCCTTCATATTGCAGTACTCAATTTCTATCTTCTGAATTATTTACATGTAAAGAATAAAACTTAAATGACATGCCTTGGAGGTTTTCTCATGTGTGCTTTTTGTATAATCTCTGCCAATTTGCAAGCATCTCTTGGTAATTTAGGCAAATAATAGTTGAACAAAATAAACAGAAAATTCAGTTGAAAATCTTGTTTTTCATGAAGGCTCTGGCTGAAATGGAGACACTGGTGGTTTTCTGTTCTGCTCACTCTGTAATGCTCAGGTGAACATCTTCATTTCGGTCTGTAGGTGGCAATGTCAAACAAGAAATGCTTGAAACAACTGGCCATGAGAAGGCCCCCATCCTTAAAATTGTGTGAATGCATACAGGTGCCTTTTTAAAACTGAAGGAGTGTATTTGTGTTGCCCGTACTTGGGTATGCAATTAGAAACCAGCCTTGGTGTGTCTCCACATTTACATATATTCGAATGGCTGCCCTAGTC
>PVJX010049854.1:0-10901 GCA_004027295.1 Dolichotis patagonum | reverse complement strand
TTTCAGATCCTAAAGGAAAACCACTTCCAACCCAGACTGACATACCCTGCAAAACTGTCCTTCAAAATGGATGGAGAAATAAGATACTTCCATGACAAAGAACAGCTGAAAAACTTCATGAACACCAAAACAACCCTACAAAGAATACTGAAAGACATTCTAGATACACATGGGATAAAACCACCAAGCAAGGCAGACAATTAAACAGAAGGGAAAGGTAAAGATACAACAGCAGAAAGATAACGTGTCAACAATAAACAAATATATAACAGTTATAACTATTAATGTAAATGGCCTCAACTCACCAATCAAAAGAAACAGACTGGCAGAATGGATCAAGAAACAACATCCAACCATATGTTGCCTACAAGAAACCCATCTAACCCAAAAGGAAACCCATAGACTGAAAGTCAAAAGATGGAAAACAATACTTCATGCAACAGGAAACCAAAAAAAGTGGGAGTAGCAGACAATGCTACAATGCTGTTTGCAGACAATATGAACTTCAAACCAAGAATGATCTGAAGAGATAAAGAAAGTCACTACATACGAGTAGGGGAAAACATCAAGAGGAAGAGATAACAGTCTTAAATATATATGCACCAAATTCCAGAGCACCCAGATATACAAAGTTAATATTTGTATTAACAGAAATGAAAAATCAAATAAGCAATAACACAATTATAACAGGAGATTTTAACATGCCATTAACACAGAGGGACAGATCAACTAGACAGAAAATCAGCAAAGAAATAACAGAACTCAATCACACCTGTGAACAAATGGACTTGATAGATATATATAAAGTGTTCCATTCAACAACATCAGAATATACATTCTTCTCAGCAGTACATGGGACATTCTCTAAAACAGACCATATACTAGCCCACAGAACATATTTAAGTAAATGCAAAAAAAAATGAAATTATCCCATGCATGTTATCATATCATAGTGCTGTGAAACTAGAAATTAATGATAAAAGCAACTGCAAAAACCTCACTAACACATGGAAACTGAGTAATACACTCTTGAGCAATCAGTGGGTCATGGAGGAAATTAAAGAAGAAATTAAACAGTATCTACAAGCAAACGAAAATACAAACACAACTTACTGGATTTTGTAGGATGCAGTGAAAGCAGTCCTCAGAGGAAAATTTATTGCACTGAGTTCTCACATCAGGAAGACAGAATGAACACAAATAAACAACCTGATGCTACAACTCAAATATCTAGAAAAAGAAGAGCAAGCCAAGCCTAAAGCCAAAAGAGGGGAGGAAATTATAAAGATCAGAGCAGAAATTAATGCAATAGAGACTTAAAAAACAATATAAAGAATCAATGAATCAAAGAGTTGGTTATTTGAAAGAATAAATAAAATTGATAAGCCCCTAGCTAACCTTCTTTAAAAAAGGAAAGAAAAAACTCAAATTCATGCAATAAGGAATGAAAAAGGTGAAATTACTAAAGACTCGGTAGAAATACAGAAGATCACCAACACCTATTTCGAAAACCTTTACTCTCTTGGTTTGGTAACACAGAAGAAATGGAAAGACTCCTAGATACATATGAACTACCAAAGCTGGATCAGAAAGATGTAAAACTGCTGAATAACCCAATTTCTACTAATGAAATTGAAAATGTAATTAAGTCCTTGCCTACAAAGAAGAGCTTAGGCCCAGACGGATTCACTGCGGAATTCTACAAGAAATACAAAGAAGACTTAACTCCAACACTGCTCAAACTCTTCAGTGAAATTGAAAGGGAAGCACTAAGTCATTCCTGGAAGCAAATATCACTCTAGTACCAAAACCTGAGAAAGACCCAACTAAAAAAGAGAACTACAGGCCAATCTTCCTAATGAACATAGATGCAAAAATTCTCAATAAAAATATTAGCAAACAGGATGCAGCAAATCATCAAGAAGATTATACACCACGACCAAGTGGAATTCATCCCAGGAACGCAGGGATGGTTCAACATATGTAAATCAATAAATGTAATCCACCATATCAATAGAGCCAAAAGGAAGAACCACATGATCATCTCTATAGATGCAGAAAAAGCTTTTGATAAGGTCCAACACTCATTCATGATAAGAACCTTACAGAGAATGGGAATAGATGGTCTTTACCTCAATATGACAAAGGCCATCTATAACAAAGCAACAGCCAGCATCATATTAAATGGCCAAAAACTGAAAGCCTTTACCTTAAAATCAGGCACAAGACAAGGATGTCCCCTATCACCACTCCTATTCAACATAGTACTGGAAATACTAGCCAGAGCAATTAGACGAGAGAGAAATAAAAGCAGTAAAGATAGGAAAAGAGGAAGTTAAATTATCATTATTTGCAGATGACATGATACTTTATATAGAAAACCCCCAAAACTCCATTGAAAAACTCCTAGATATAATAAATAAATTCAGCAAGGTAGCTGGATACAAAGTCAATACTGAAAAATCAATAAAATTCGTATACACTAACAACAAAAATACTGAGAAAGAAATAGGAGAAGCCATACCCTTCACATTACCATCCAAAAAAATTAAATACTTAGGAATTAATCTCACAAAAGAAGTAAAAGAGCTATACAGAGAAAATTATAATACCCTGAAAAAGGAAATCAAATAGGAACTCAGAAAATGGAAAGATACCCCTTGTTCATGGATAGGAAGAACAAACATTGTGAAAATGGCCATTCTCCCAAAATTACTATACAGATTCAATGCAATTCCAATCAAAATACCACTAACATACCTCACAGATCTAGAGAAATCACTCCTAAAATTCATCTGGAACCAGAAGAGACCTAGAATAGCAAAGGCAATTCTAAGCAGCAATGGCAAGGCAGGAGGCATCACAATCCCTGACTTGAACTTATACTACAAAGCTACTGTAATAAAATCAACATGGTACTGGAATAAAAACAGACCTGAAGATAAATGGAATAGATTGGAAGATACAAACACAACCACAAACTCACTCAACCACCTTATCTTTGAGGGGCCAAACATGCTCGCTGGAAGAATGACAATCTCTTTAACAAATGATGCTGGAAAAATTGTCTCTCCATATGCAGAAGACTAAAACTAGACCCATGCCTGTCACCATGTACTAAACTAAAATTTAAATGGATCAAAGATCTAAATATTAAAACAGAAACACTAAATCTGTTGGAAGACAAAGTAGGTAAAAATCTCGAAGATATAGGGGTAGGTAGAGAATTCATGAACGAGAATCAAGCCTCATGGGAAATACTTCCCAGAATCAATAACTGGGACCACCACATCTTATTAAAGAGTTTCTGCATGTCGAAAGAGATTTCCAGCAGAGTGAAAAGAAAACCCACAAACTGGGAAAAAATCTTCATGGACTGTCCCTCAGATAAAGGACTTCTGTCTAGAACTTACAAAGAATTAAAAAAAATCATACCCTCGAAATTCAAAGACCCAATCCAAAAATGGGCATCTGAAATGAATACACAGTTCTCAGATGAAGAAATACATGAAAAAATGTTCATCATTAGTCATGCGAGAAATGCAAATTAAAACCACACTGAGATTCCATCTCACCCCAGAGAAAATGGCCAGGATAAAAAAAAACTACCAACAACAAATGCTGGAGAGGCTGTGGGGAAAAAGGAACTCTTCTGCACTGTTGGTGGGAGTGTAGACTGGTGCAACCACTGTGGAGGTCAGTCTGGAGATTCCTCAAAAAGCTGGGTTTGGAAGTCCCATTTGACAGAGCTATACCACTTTAGGCATATTCCCAGATCTGAAAACATCATACCACTGTGATATATGTGCACCCATGTTTATAGCAGCACAATTTGTAATAGCCAGATCTTGGAAACAACCTAAGTGCCCATCAACTGAGGAATGGATAAAAAAGTTGTGGCATTTTTATACAATGGAGTACTACTAAGCTATAAAGAATGATCACATTGAGATAGTTATAAATAAATGGACACAACTTGAGACCATACTCATAAGCAAAATAAACCAAACTCACATGTGTAAATATCATATAGTCTCCCTAGTATGAGTTGGTAAGGGTATATAAGATTTTACGGTAATCATGATTCCCCATTTCATTGCTTTGAAGCCTTTCAATGTTTTCATTCATCAGTTGGAATAGTTTTATTCTGTTTTGACTTTATTATGTGTGATGGTATGAACAGCTGTTTTGAAGAAAACAAAACATTATGGCAGCCATTGCTGATTTAATATCGTCTTGCTTAGAAGTCGTACCATGCTTCTATTCGTCTATTACCATCAGTTCTATCATGTTGTCTTATTGGGATTTTAATATATGTGATAGTATAAACAAATCTTTTTATTGAAAATGAGATATTATAGTAGCCATTGATCATTCTGTTATTCAGTTCAGAATGCCCTGTAATTCTTTCATTCTTTTGAATGGTTTTATACTATTTTATTATGTTTGATATTATTGTATTTGAAACTATGCTCAACTATAGCAGAGAAAGAGATATGTGATAGCTACTGTTAATGTCTGGTTGTCTTATTGTAAAGTGCTGTGTTGCTTATGTTGTTCTGTTCTGATCTGCTTTGTTCTGCCCTCTTGTGTTTTATTCTGTTTAAAATTAAAAAAATTTTAAAAAATTTCAAAAGAGCTACATTTTATAACCTGAAAGTTTTCTCTTTAGAAAGTTATCTTAGGAACATAAGTAGGAATATACACAAAAATTAATCTCTATATACATTTACTG
Source organism: Dolichotis patagonum (assembly GCA_004027295.1). Lineage (NCBI taxonomy): Eukaryota > Metazoa > Chordata > Mammalia > Rodentia > Caviidae > Dolichotis > Dolichotis patagonum. The sequence continues at coordinate 6,166 of PVJX010049854.1, read as the reverse complement.
CAACATTTTCTTAATTTAAAAAAATTGGGGCTGGGAATGCAGTTCACATGGTAGAGGGATTACTTAACCCATACAAAGCCCTGGGTTTGACTTTCAGCACCTTTCTGGAAGGAAGGAAGAGAATTAAAATGTTTCGTATCACATGATATAGATACTTTAAATACATTATGATGGATCTATGATCTGAACTTCTTTACATATCTCATCTGAGTCTCAGGAGAAGTGTCGTATCAGAATGGAATCACCCTGCGCTCCTGGTAAGATCAGGACACAGCTCTGCGGTAGCTGCCTAACTAGCATGTTCAAGGCCTAGTGACACTCCTAACACTACAACAACGACACTGCATCCCCAGCCTCAAACACTGTCATGGCACATAACAGATGTTTATTTGTATAGCCACTAAGAATAAAACTTAGAAGTTTACTAATACTGGGAAATGTTTCATAAATGAAAAAGAACAAATTACTAAACACACATGATTTTATCCGATTAAAATACATACAGGTAGTGCCGCACACGGTGGTACATGCCTATGAGCCTATCACTCATGAGGCTGGCGCAGGAGGACTGCTGTGAGTTCGAGGCCAGTCTGGTCTACATAAGAAAGTTCAAGGCCAGCCTATACTACAGAGCTAGACCGTGTCTCAACACCCCATCCCACCCCACAAAAAACTCCCAATCAACCAACCAAAAACCAAAATATATATAGGTTGCCTGAATATATTAAAATGAGCTACTGTTGTTAACCAGGATTATTTCTGAATAGAATATTTTATTATATGATTTAAAACATTTACATTTTCCAAAAGTAATATTAGCTTTATAATCACATATAAGACATATTTTCAAATAATATATTACAACGATTCTTATTTCATAAAACCTTAGGTAGGTGTGGTAATACATGCCTGTAATCCCAGGAAGGAGGCAGCAGAGACATCACAAGTTAAAGGTCAGCACAGGCAACTTAGTGAGTCCCGTCTCAAAAAAAAAAAAAAAAAGAAGCTAGGGATCTAGCTCATTGGTAGACTACCCCATGTTTGACCTTTAGCACTGTAAAATAAAACAGATCCGACAAAACCACCTCTTACCCTTAAGGTTACTTCTCGTGCTTTCGGGTTTCGAATAGATGGTCCCGATGAAACATAATCAACAGTGTCAATTTCAATAGGAAAATGCTTCTCACATTTCTCATCACTGTCTAGTGCAGCTGGCCACTCAGTGCAGAAATCTAAGAGTTTTAAAAAATTATCTGAATTATTATTTTGCAAGTAAAGTGTCAGTCATTGGAAGCTTGGTGCCAGAAACCACTAAGATACTGGTATTACTCTCAAGCCACATGAAATGGAAGCAGAGATTCTTTGTGACCTATGGAGCTAGGGTGTAGCTTGTAAAGGATGGGCTTACCATGTGTGAGGTTCACTAAAATTTAAAATGCAAAAGGTTTATACAATCTGAAAAGAAACCAGAATATCACTAAAATTTAAAAAGGGGGAGTGCCCTGCCTTATTGGCAGTGTGTCATAGTTCTGCATATACCTAGTATGGGTCAATTTAATTCTTCTATACTAATTAAAAGTAAACAAATGTGTATTATGTATTACAAACATGCTAATTAAAAAAGTGAACAGTTCAGTGTTCAGAGCATTAATGTCTACGGAAAACAAGGTATTAAGCCACTCCCAAATGATGACTACTAAAGAAGAGTGGAAAGAAATTGGAAGAAGCTCCAGAAAAGCTCAAAGACGGACCTGATGTATACTCAGTAATCTTCCAGAAACTGAATTAAATAAAGACTCAAACAAGTACAAACCTAACTCATTTTTATATAGATCCTCACAGTACCTGATGTTTCTTCTACATGCAAATGGGGATATAGAAGGAGGAAAGTTTAGTCCTCATGTTTGGGCAAGACAAATGACCCAGAGAGGCCTGGGTCTGAGACGTCAGCTGCAACAGAAGTTCTGAGCACTGTGAATACGGCTCTTGACTCCAGAGCACAGAGGTTTGAATTTAGAGACCAACTGGGGTGTGTGGCTCCCAGCCTTCTAAAAGGATTAGCAGATGACTTCATATTGTTCTATTCCTGTCAGGTTAGCACAGTAGAGAGCATTTACCTTTACAAGTGAACTTCTGACATTATCAGGCTCCACTTCTCACTGCTTAACTGGTCTCACTCCAAGAACTAAAAGAATTTGCTTTCTTGAGTCAAACATGTTAAACCTCATGGATCCACGCTTCCTCCAATAAAGGCGGGTCATAACCACAGGTGGGTATGATTAACCAAGGACAATGAGTGGTATTTCCCAGTAATGTTTTCTGAAGCTAATAGTTTTCTAACAGTAGGTACTATATTTAGCTCAATTTACATTTGATTTTTAAATCAGAGTCAGTAAAATGTCACTCTGGGTTACGAAGACTTTCTGATATCTGAGACTAAATATATGCTTGCAAAATAAGCACATCATTCCCTAAATACCTTGTTTAAAAGATTTATACTTAACTTACTTTGAAGACAAAGAAATACCTTGGGAATTAACATTTTGACATTTTAAAAAATGAACAGAGCAAGACCACTGAGTAGAATTTCATTCCTCATATGGACCAATTCCAACATCCTATACCATAAGATGCATCATTGACAAGCATTCTATAGGAATAACTAGTTTGGAGAATATCAGAGCTTTTGGTTTTGCAATGAATCTTTTTCTTTTAAACTGTAAATAATCATTTCAATCACCAGATGATAATTACAGTGGTTATATTAAATTACCTAGATTATAAATATCTAAAAAAAACACAGCCATCACTTGTCCAATACAGCCTAGACTTTAAAAGCCCTTGGTTATTATTTAACTTCTGCCATTGATTGTTAAAGTTCTGGTAAATTATCCAACGTTCCTGTACTTCAGATTTTCCATTTGCATGTCAGATATAAAAACTGAACTAATCTGAAAGAAAACTGAGAAGTATTTGAAAACTTTTGAGTTTTTTGGAAAATGCAATCTAAATCCATAGGCTTGCAGAAATGTAAGACATAATTAAGGAAAGATTAAACAGTCAGTTAAGTACTATAAAAAAATTATTTTTGCTGAATTATAAACATACATTTAATAATGTTTAAAATGGAGAAATGAAATTTTGTACAATGCATAGTAATGCATTTATTAAAGGGCTTACAAATAACTAGAGTCATGTATGATTTGCACTAAATGGAAAGTAAATTTGGAATAGTGATCACTTCTAGGTCCAAGTCTAAGCACAGATGTATACAGAAGGAAACATTAAGGGGACAGAAAAGCATTCTAAGGTTCTAGAGCAAAGACCACATAAATGAAATATATTTTTCTTCCCTTGTTTCAAAAGTAAGATTTCTATTCCAGTTTTAAAATCTCTTTATATTTTCTTCAACTTTTCTGAATGAGAATTTCACCTAAAAGATCAAACGTAATCACAATTATGTTCACTATTCCATTTTCCTTCCAGCAAAATCAAGCTATGAAATGCTGCTAAGTTTTACCTTTTTTCCCTTAACAACTTTATTGAATGTTTATACACTTTTTTATTGAATGTTCATATACTTTTCTTTTTGGTACTGGGATCAAACTCACAACCTTGTACTTGTCAGGCAGGCGCTTTTGTGCGGCTGAGCTAAATCCCAGGCCCCTGTTTATACACTTTTAAGTCAACATCAATACAATAAGACTTTATTTAATAGTACTAATTCTTCAATTAAACTATATAATTAACCACCAAGAGCTGTAAACCAAAATTCAAATGTGCTTAACCTATATATATGCAAATTAGACAAAAATTTGCCTTTATCTCTATGCACTTAGAAAATAGGAGTCGTAAGTGCTACATGAAACCTATGTTTATACTTAGGAATCAAGGGATATTGTTTAAAACCAATAAATCTACAATAATAATCTGGTGTTTACTGCTATTACTTATTCATTGACATGTAACATAGCATGCAGAGTATACATGCAAGTATAAATAAATAAATTCTCTTTCTCTGGAAGTAATTACTAGAACTAAATAATGATTAAAAGAGAACATTTCTGGGCTGCGAAGCTGAAAATGGGAAAGAAAGCACACAGGACTTTTGTCTCATCACAGGTTCATCAACTTGATCTAGCACATGCATGTATTACTTCTAATGGCTTACAGTTCTAAACAATTTCTTCCAGTAACTCTTCTCTGTATCACTCTATGACTAAACCCATTGACTGCTCTGCCACTCAACATTCTTTCGTACTACCTTTAGTTTGAATCATATTGCGTTGTACTACTGGCAAAACTTCAGTATTTTTGTGTATGTGCTTTCTGTAACTCGGTAAGGCCCTAATCTACCTGTGAGCAAAGACTATGGTTCCAACCTCTAGTTATTATTCATAATACCTTGTGGAGTTGACAGCTAAAAACTCAATGAAAATAAATTTCAAAAGCCTTAAAAAAAGAGAGAAATGTACAATAACTCAGGTTATAAGGCTGTATCTCATCAAACCTAAGATTCTATAACACATCTCTTTTTATTTTTTGGTACTGGGGACTGAACTCATGACTTTGCACTTGCCAGGCAGGCACTTGTGCTGCTGAGCTAAATCCCTGGTCCTAGACCTAAGATTTTTAATTTTATGTTTGAAGTCAATATAAAGCTTTTATTAAAAAACAAATAACTTACCTTTAAGAGCTTGGCAGTGCTTTTTAATTGCTACAGGAGTCAAATGCAGAAAATTGGGGATCTAAAATAAGAAATTTAAAGAATAAATCAGAGCAAAATGTCTTTTTTATTTTTTGGACATTTATTGCTGACCTTGTTCTCACTTTGCTGACCACAGTGGTCTCAAATCTTTGGGCTCAAGTGATCCTTCTGCCTCTTATATAGCTAGGACAATAGGTGTGTGCTACCAAATCAGGCTAAATGTCATAAAATCATGGAAAATACAGCCTTCTCATAAAACTAAGTGACAGGTCCAATAAGTCATGCAGTAAATAAAATCTGATAGTTCTTTTACTATGTTAATTCTATGTCTCAGATGTTACCAATTCAAGAAACAAACTTCTTACAATATATATTCAATACCAATTAATGTGTGATGATACTGTGGTGTATTTTCACATCCTATAAATCTTTCACCTTTACCAGGTATCCTATGGTAATGTGTTGTAAAAATAAACACAATTTTAGTCTTTTCCTTTTTTTTTTTTTTTTTTTTTTTTTTTTTTTTTTTTGGTATCAGGGATCAAACTCATGACTTCATGCTTACCAGGTAGGTGCTTGTGCTGCTCAGCTAAATCCCTGGCAACAAACATAATTTTTGTAATATTCTTCCTGTCATAAGTCTACAAGTGTATACATACATTTTCTTAATAAGACTGAAAGCACTTAAGGACACAGATCATTGTTTAATTATCCTAATTCTACTAGAAAGGTTAGCATGGGATTATTTCTACTTTATATATAATCAGGATTTTATAAATCTAATGAATGATGGCCCTCAAGCGAGGCCAGCAGATCGCTGTAGCTGCTGGTTTCAAACGGAGCCTAAAGAGAATTCTTTCTGTGGTTTGTTGGCCATTTCAGAACTTTGGAAATGGAATGGTCAATTCATCAGAAAGAAATAGCAGGTGAGTATGGCGGACTTTAGGGGATCTCCAGGGGAGAGACCCTGGCGCCTCGGGACCTGCACCATGTGGTTGACTTGGGGTGCCGGGAGAACAAGGAGCTCTTTCCCTCTCTGGGAGGTGGCTGTGAGTGTGGCAGACTTTTGGCGACCTGAAGGAGAGAGACCCTGGCGCATCGGGACCTGCACCATGCGGTTGACTCAGGGTACCGGGAGAACAAGGAGAGAGAACAAGGGAGAACAAGGAACTCCTCCCCTCTCTGGGGGGCAGCTGAGAGTGTGGCCGACTTTCGGCAGCCTGAAGGAGGGACCCTGGCATGTTGGGACCTGCAGAGTGTGGGTGACTAGGGGTGCCAGGAGAACAAGGAACTCCCCTCTCTGGGGGGGCAGCTGAGAGTGTGGCTGACTTTCAGCAGCCTGAAGCAGAGAGACCCTGGCACATCGGGACCTGCACCGTGTGGTTGACTTGGGGTGCCAGGAGAACAAGGAGCTCTACCCCTCTCTGGGGGTGGCTGAGAGTGTGGCAGACTTTCGGC
>PVJX010049853.1:0-10908 GCA_004027295.1 Dolichotis patagonum | reverse complement strand
TTTTTGTTTTTTTTTTTTTTTTTCTTGTCAAGGTCCAGGCTGACCTCAAACTCACGGGGGTCCTCCTGCCTCCAACTTCTGAGTGCTGGTATTAAAGGCATGCACAACCACACCCTGTTTAAACGTATCTTTAATAAGAAACTAGTAGTTTTCCTGTTGACTTATATTTCTTTTCACCCTTAGTCACAGAGAGCTGTGACAGGGACATAATCAAGACCTTGAGAGGTAGTGAAAAGACAGAAATAGATATTGAACACTTCTCTAAGAAAGCATTCACTTCTCACCAAGAGCACTGTGACTTCACACTTACATTTCCTCTGGTCAGCTGTAAAATTTCAGCCTTTCCCCTGGCCATTTTGCTTGTCACATTTACTCTCACTTCTCAATTTATGATATTAGAATCATCTTTTTAAAGTGGCTACACAGGCCAGGTGTGGTAGTGCATGCCTGTAATCCCAGTACTCAGGAGGCTGAGACAGGAGATCACTGTGAGTTCAAGGAAAGCCTGGGCTATATGGTGAGTTCAGGGCTACCCTGAACTACACAGCAAGACCTTGTCTCAAAAAAAGAGGGAGGAGCCAGGGGTTTAGCTCAGCGGCGCAAGTGCCTGCAAGTGCCTACTTGGCAAATGTGAAGTCTTGAGTTCGATCCCGGTACCAAAAAAAAAAAAGAAAGAGGGAGGGAAGGAGGGAGGGAGAGAGAGAAATTCACTATACTTTAGGAGTTCAAACTTAAGTATTAGACTCATGTCTCTTCTGAAAACCTTCCAAGCCTTCTGCCCTGCTCTGCTGCATTATACAGTGTTATGCTGCCAAAGTCTTAGCTCATTTCCTCTTCTAGCTTATCCTAATATGGAGGCATACATCAATAATGCCCACTCCCTCCCCACTGTCAGACTTTACTGCTGACTTAGAATGGACTATCTTACTTGTCCAATCACGAGGATCTGTCATGCAGGTTCAATCCAAGATGCCTTCCTTTACTGACAATATTCATATTTAGCCTTCCCTCAAGTCTTATAACAAGGTACACCTCCTCCACAGTTTATGATTTATTCTACTTCAACAATTCTAAGACATCATTTTGTTTTTTCCCCTGCATTTTAACATCTCTGAAATAAGGATACATTTTACAAATGATGGCATGGCAGCCTAACAAGGAACATTTATTCATTCTTAGTGGTATGTAAAATATGTGACTAGGAATGGGGTGTAAGCTCATCGGCAGAGTCCCTACCTATAATGGGGCTGTTTGGGGTAGGTCTGATTTCCAGCACTGCCAAAGAAAGGGGGGGCGGGATTTTACAATCATTACCTCTACAGAATTGATGAGGGGAAAAAAAAAGGTATTCCGGGCTGGGGATTTAGCTCAGCGGCATAAGCGCCTGCCTTGCAAGCAGGCAGTCGTGAGTTTGATCCCTGGTACCAATAAAAAAAAAAAAAAGGTATTCCATTACAATTACTTTGTATATTTCTATTTCTACTAACAGCCTGTCAAGCTACAGAGCAGAGGCTATGTCACCATGTTTGACCAGCATAGATTTTGGCACAAAAGAAAGTGTATATTCAATAAACATTAGTAATAATGTTTATTTAGTATTTAATAAGTATCATATACTATTCTAAACACTACACAAAATAACACATTTAATGCTCACAACAATTCCATGAAGTACAATTACTTTCTACATTTCATGGATGAGGGAACTGAGGTACAGCACTTGCCATAAATTCATTCAATGATTAAGTAAAGCTACATAGGATCTGAACTGATGTTTGCTAATAATTGGTTATCATTGTTTTTCATTCAACAACTATTAATGATTACTGGATATGGTGGTACATGCCTGTAATCTTTGCATTCAGAAGCCTGTGGCAGAAGAATCACTGGGAGTTCAAGTCCAGCCTTAACTATATGACAAGACCCTGTCTCAAAAAGACAAAAAAAGGGCCGAGGAGTTAAGTCAGTGACATAAGCACCTGCCTGGCAAGCATGAGGTTGTGAGTTCAATCCCTGCTATAAAAACAATTAATAATAATAATAATAAATATATATATATATATATATATATATATATATATATAGCAATTCCTGTAGGCTAATTAACTACTAGCAAGGCTATTCTGAAAGACTGGCTTTTTTTTCTTTTTCAGAATTTTATTAAGTTACCAAGTTGTCCAGATTAGGCTCGAATTTTTGATTCTCCCACGTCTGCATGCACCAGTACTGCCCTGCTCTGTCTTTCCTTTTTAACAGCTTGTCATATACTCACCCTTTAAAACTGACAGCATTACATCTGGAATCAAAGCAAAAAACAGGCCTGGGATATAGCTCAGTGGCACAAGCACCTGCTTGGCAAATGCGAGGTTGTGAGTTCAATCCCTAGTATAAAAAAATTTTTTTAAACAAAGAAATCCATTGTTTTTTTTTTTCACTGTGTTTTATTATTAATTAGGTGCTGTGAAACTATCACAAGAGACTTCAGTTAGAATATGAGTTTCAAGTTTGAAAGGACTGAAGAAACAAAAGATTCTGTTTTCAAATTAATGCACTCACTAAAAAAAGAAATGGGCGGACATGGTGGTGCACATCTATGATTCCCAACAACTGGAGATGCTGAGGCAGGAAGACTGCCACAAGTTCCAGGCCAGCCTAGGCTACAAAGTAAGCTCAAGGGCAGCCTAAACTACATAATAAGAGCCTATCTAAAATACACACACACACACACACACACACACACACACACAGAAAGAAATGTATGTAAGCAGCATAATTTTGTATTTAAATAGAATGTTTAGGGCTAGGGATATTGCTCAGTGAGACAGCACCCGCCTGGCAGGCACAAGGGCCTGAGTTCAATTCCTGTTACCAAAGGGGAGGGGGGCTGGGGATTTAGCTCAGTGGCTTAAGCGCCTGCCTGGCAAACATGAGGTTGTGAGTTGGATCCCTGGTACAAAAAAAATAAAATAAAATAAAATAAAGTAAAGTAAAGTAAAATAAAATAAAATAAAATAAAACATAACATAAAATAAAACTGCAACTCAGCTGCAACATTTTCTACTTCTATTTTGACATTTGCTACTTCTATTTCATCTACCATGTGGTAAAAACACAATAAATTTGTAGTCTGCAATGATCAAAATACATTACAAACACTGATAACCCCCCCAAAAAAATGTGAAATTAGCAGGGAAGGTGGAAAATGGGAGTAGTGGAAGAGGAATGATTAAAGTATGTTATGTTCATGTACAAATCTGCCAAAATGAAACCCATTAATCTGTAGAACTGGAGCCAAGGATATAGCTGACGGGCATAAGCACCTGCCTGGCAAGCTTTTAAGTTTGTGAGTTCAATTCCCAGTACCTGCCCCCCTTCCAAAAAAAAGAGACAGCAATCTGTAAAATCAATATGCACTAATAAAAAATGTGGTAGTAGAAAAAAGGCAGTAATATGTCAGTTCTCAAATGCTTCTGTTCACAAACAATTTGGTTCTCAAAAGCATTTGACAAAATTTTGCTTCCATTCATAAACTCTATACCAGGTGACAAACACAATGGCCATCTTCCCCACACAAACACAAACTCTGTCATCTGTCTAAAATTATAAAACAAATTAAGTTCATGAATTGAGGTATCACTGTAAGTATAAATTTACAAATACAGGCCGGGGATTTAGCTCAGTGGCTTAAGCGCCTGCCTGACAAGCATGAGGTCGTGAGTTCGATCCCCGGTACCTTAAAAAAAAAAAAAAAAATTTACAAATACAAAAGTAGAATAGTACTCTGTACTCTGTAATGATCTACGACAATAGTTAGAAATGTTTTGTTTCTGGTGCTGGGGATTGAACCCAAGGTCTTGCATATGCTAGATAAGCACTCTGCCACAGAACTATACCTCCAGTCCCTCCTTTTCAAACCATTTTCTAGGAAACAGTGCCACTTCAGTCCCTCCTTTTCAAACCATTTTCTAGGAAACAGAGTGGATTTTTGGGAAAGCTAAAGAACTAGATAGAGAAAAAGAAGTTAAAATTATACATTACTGTGCATTTCCAAGGAAGAGAGGTCAAACACGTTTTACCTGACAGAGAAGCTAAAGACAAGGGTTCATTTCCCCTCTTCTATAAAATAATTTAGTCTTCTTATTTGTCAATCTCAAAATTTCTGTATAGCTGCTTCCTTTTACTCAGCTAAAAGATAAATCCTTCACCCATTTCCAAAAGGCTTCATTCACCATTTCAACCCTCAGAGCTGGGAAAGCTGAAGCACTATATCTCTTTCTGTCCTTTTGAAAGGAGTTTGCACCTGTCTTTCAAAAGCTATGGCTAAAAAGCCCTTTTTTCTCTCTGGGCCATTTACTCTCACACAGTAAAACTCCTTTGCTTTGTCTACCCTAAACAACAACAACAACAAAGGTTCAGGAGTGCTCCTTCAACCTTTCAAAGCAACCAGCCACCTCTTTGACTTGTAGAACGTTTGCCTTTTTCACTCCACCAGGAAGGTTCCAGGGACAGACATAAATAAATAAATAAATAAACAAACAGAGCTGAAAAGCTGTTGTATACTTACCTAAACTCTATAACAGAAACAAGGTTCTGGGGCAACCAGATTCCTTTGAAGAGAAAATTTTTTAAATTTAAAAATAACAGGAGTTGAGCCAGGTGTGGTGGCACACATTTGTAATCCCAGCACTCAGGAGGCTTAGGCAGAAAAACTGCTGTGAATTTGAGGTCAGCCTGGGCCACATATTGAGTCCAAGGCCAGCCTGAACTAGATAGCAAGACCCTGTTTCAACTCCTCCCCCCAAGAAAGAATGAGACTAGGGGCTTTGCTGGGAGTAAGCCCTTATGTAAGGCCCTGGATTCAATTTCCAGTACAACAAAAGAAACAACAAAAGAAAGAAAAATCAAGCCAGTCAGGGTAAGTACAAGCCTGCAATTCCAAACTCCAGCGGCTGAGGCAAGTAGGACTCCAAGCTCAAAGCGAGGCCAGATAACTTAGTGAGTCCTTACTCCAAAATTTAGAAAAGGGGATTGGAATGTAGCTCAGCACTCTCTGGGTTTAATCTCCAGTACCACACAAACGAAAAGAAAAAAGAAAATCAAGTTTTCAGCAGGGGTATAGCTCAGTGACACAGCATTTGCTGGGCTTGATCCCAGCCCTGTCCCTCCCCCCAAAAAAGGAAGGAAAGAAACAAATGGTATTTGCACATCCCTCTGGGCAGCTCTCCTAAACTGTCGCAAACTAGTTTTCTCAAATCATAATAAAGTATGCTACTACAAACTGTGTTACAAGGAAACCTGACTGAAGTTCAGAAAGCATTTAATGGATTGGCCCTCCATTCTGTTTCCTTCCTCTTGGGTGAGGCACTACATATAATTTGTAAAAATGCCAGAGTATGGTATTTTCCCATACAAGTCTGATGGTTAATTTGTCACATTACTGAAGAAACTGGTATTTCCTCACTGTGCCTACAAAGATGCAACATATCTGCCTAGTAAGATTTTACAAATAATATTCTTTGACAAAGAAATCAGTTATTTCACTAACAAGGTAAGTCCTAAAATCCAGTAGTGTTGTTGGTAATCCATTAGCATCATCACCTTACAATTCACAATTTTCATAAACAATCTCAACATAATGCTTGCAATAGCCCATCTGAGCCACATCTTCCAGAGTTCCAGAGGTTCAGAACGATTAAGTGAAACCTGCCCAGTTATCTACCAGGTTTATCAGTGGTGGACGTAGGTATCGAGTCCGTCTGACTTGAAGCTAGTTCTTTGCCCTAGTACCGTTCCAAGTTTAAACAGAGAACTCCTGACTCCCACCCTCTATCCAGGACAGCATATTACTCCAGGTGACTGGCTCTTCCCTGTCTAGTTCAGAGTTGATTTCCTCGACTCCAGCAAGGCTTTCTTCTTCCACTACCCTCCCCCCGCGACCATTCTCTGAAAGAAGCGGAAAGGGAGAGGCGACCAAAAGCTCCTGGGGGAAGGGATGATGACAAACCGGGAGTGCAGGACACTGGCCTTGCTATGGGCTCATTCACTGCTCACGTACAACTCCTTCCTCTCCGCCAAACAGTCCAGTTCTGGGACGGGATTCCGGCCACCCATGCCCCAAATTCTACATCACTATCTCAAACTGTCCCCTCCCCACGTCCCTCTATCACCGACAGGCAAAGCCCACCCCCCACGTCAGAGTAGCCTTCTGCTAGACCACCTCCCATAAGTCCCCACTGTCCACTCCCCTTCCACCACCACTCACTGTCGGTGACTGGGCCCGGCCCTCATGGCTGCTTGGTAGCCGCCTGCCGCCGCCACCGCTGCTCTACGCCCCAGCCCCTCAGTCACTACCGCCACCGTCGGGACTCGCCAGCAACCTCTTTTGCGCCTGCGCAGCCTGGAGCGCCGGGGCCCTCTCGGGCATTTTGCGCCTGCGCAGCCTGACCCGGTGGCGTCTTCATCAGTGCCTGATAATCTTTACTGCTGAGTCTCAAGTGGACATGGCCGCTGGCCATCCTTGAGTACTGGTTAGGCTTAGAAAATTGGTAGCTTCCCCAGGTTTTGAGGGCCCTGGAGTACCTAGCTAAGATACTAAACTCTCGAATTGTGTTTTCCTTGGAGGCCACAGATTTAATGGCACTCACAGCAGGCATTCCAGATCCTCCTTACATTTATAGGCCTGAACTCAGGTGCTCTCAGGGGACCCCTAACAATAAATTTGGCATTCTTTCAAGAAGACAACCACATCTAAAATGTGTTAAGAGTGATTACGAAAAAGTCAACTTTGACATTCCAGAATACACTACTGGCCAGTAGTTGCTCTGAAGACCTGGAGGACTTTGTCTCTGGGGTGACCTCACCTAGAATACAATGGGAGGTTACTAAGTGAAAGAGTTTTGCTCTAGAAAGCTGCGGTGGGAGGCAGGACTGAGAGGCGGGACTGAGAGGCGTCGCCTTTACCAGTGGCATGAAAATAGCCCCAATCAATAACTGGTGCATTACCAGTGCCCACCCTAAGCGCCACCCCGGTGGGAGGTTATATGTGTACCCTAACCCACCACGTGCGGGTCAGAGAAAGCCAGGCTGTCTATAGTCATGGACTTCTCTCTACGTCCTTAGAATAAAGGTCTTTTATCTCATATTTGCTGCTTGATTGTGCCGAAAATCCTAACACTAAGTTCAGTTCCTTTACAAAGTCCATTTATAGAGTGTATGCTATTTATTGGACATGTTCTAAGCATTCCATATGTACTATCCAGGAATTTGTAGGCAAACAGTTTTCTACTTTTGAGCTCTCCTTGCAGATAAACCATTGTCTTGCTTTGGCATAGCATAACAAGAGAGTAGGCTAAATCAAGTCCTGGGAATCAACAGCATAGACTTAAAAGTGACAGGCAATAGACTTTAAGCAAAGGGAAAAGGCAGTATATAATTAAACTCCTCCAGCAGGGAGTGGAAGTGCACACCCATAATCCTAGCACTGGGGAGGCTGAGCCCCTAGGAGTCCATGCATTTGAGGCCCGTCTCGGCTACAAAGCAAAATCTTGTCTCAAACAAACAAAAAACTTCTCGTGACTCTTTCTCCCACATCTCAGCCCTCATTTCCTGTCCTCTACAAAGTTTTGGACAGAAAAGGACCAAGATATAATACAAGGCAAAGAACAGTGAGGAAGAGGAGGGAAAGGAGAATTTTCAATCTTTCTGTGAAGGACATTTCTATTGTAGTCAGGAGTTGTAAGGAGAACAATTACAATCAGGACACAGAATTTATAATATTACTTTATGATGGTCCCCCAGAGTTAAACACATAAAGTGCAGGAAATCTGTCCACAACACTAAAGATCCAGAATATTCAGACAAGGGCCTAGATCCCACAGCCATGTCCTGCGTAAGTCCAGCTGAAAACCCAGAGTCCATGACAATGCCTCCCATGAGTCCAGCTGGAGGTCAAGAACCTACAACAAGGACTCACACCCGTCTGTTTTATGGATCTGCTGGGAAGGCCCAAAGGTCAGTGAGGGAAGCTAGAAAGTCTATGCCAGCAGGGTGAAGGAGCTGTGCCAGTAGGCTGAGAATTCTACAATGAAGCTGAGAAGTCATGCTCAAAATAAACAATCAGCGCTGCCCTGAAAAGCACCAAACCCATCCTCAGTGACCAGGAGGTCCCAAGCTTCACCAATGACGAGAACAGTCGAGTACATGACAAGAAGCCAGTGTGATAAGATTCTCCTAAAGATTAAGCAGCACACATCTTCACCTCCAGAGCCAAAAAGTGATGCTCAATGTAAGGATCAAAGCGCCCCCAAAGTGAACTACAGCCACTCTCACTGACAAGGTCCCAAGCTCCTCTGGTGATAATGGCCGAATTCATATCAGGGAAGCCAGTTACAACAGGCTCCTCCAGGAAAACCGACAGCTTGAAACAGTAACACTTAGGAGGACCCACAACTCCCAGGTCTTCCTGGCCATGTCTTTATTTATGCTGGCAACTTTCCTCAGGTGGGCCATCTACAGGCAGCACCATGCTGATTTAATTCAGCTGGTGTGAAGTTGACCACCAGTTTTTAATCCATAACAATTTCATCCTCTGTACTTCTAGGGTAATTTCTAAGGAAAGCAAAACTACTTCTGATTCCAGAATTTATATAAATATTTGAACTCCTAATCAAAGATTAAGGAATGTTTTCTTCATTTTAGAAAGAAGCAAGAATAGGCTGTAGAATAAAAGTTGATCATCTACACCTAAAATGTACCAATAAACTTAATAGGGCTGGGGATTTAACTCAGTGGCATAAGCATCTGCCTTGCAAGCACACTGTTGTGAGTTCGATCCCCAGTACCAGAAGGAAAAAAAATTAATAAAAAGAAAAGAAAAATTAAAATTTAAAAAAGTTGAAAATACTGGAAATAGAATGTCACAGAGGTACTAGACAGACACAGTAGAGCCTAGTTATAACTAATATTACTTGTTACTCCTTTTTTTGTTTTGTTTTGAGACAGAGTCTCCCAATGTAGCCCAGACTGGCCTCAAACTCACAGCAATCCTCCTGCCACAGCCTCCAGACTGCTGGGATAACAGGCCTATACCACCCAGCTCATTTGTTCTGTAAAGGGAAGCAGAAAGATACATATAACTCCCTAAAATGGAATTCTTAGGTCACAAAAATAGGATTCTTCCTATTTTATGCTCAGAGAAGCAATGGAGAACCTAAAGACTTTCTTTCATCAGATGTTTTGTTTTGTTTTGTTTTTTGAGACAGGATCTTGCTATGCTATGTAGCCCAAGCTGGCCTAAAACCTGCAGAGATCTTCCTTCCTTAGCCTCTATTGAGTGCTGAGATTACAAGCATGTGCCATCATGCCCAGCTCAACTTTTAAATACAGAGCTAAACACTCCTCTAGAGAAATAGTGTACAAATTAGTATCTAATCCAGTCCCTAGAAAATCAAATCTAGCCAAGCATGGTGGTGCCTATACTCCCAGCATTCCGGGAAATTGAGGCAGGAGCAAAACTTCAAATGCATCCTGAGCAATTTAGTGAGACCCTGTGTCTATGTAAAAATAAAATCCAGGTGTGGTGGTACATGCCTGTAATTCCAGCACTCAGGAGGCTGAGGCAAGAGGATCGCTGTGCATTTGAGGCCAGCCTGGACTGCACAGTGAGACTCTGTCTCAGAAAACCAAAAAATAAAAAAGTACAGTGTGAAGGCCCTAGATTCAATCCCCAATACAAAAAAAACGAAAGGAAGGAAGAAAGGAAGAAAGAAAAAAAAAATCTATGCATAGGGCAAGGGATTTAGCTTAGCAGCAGAAGCGCCTGCCTGACAAGCACAAGGTCATGAGTTCAATCCCCGTTACCAAAAAATAAAAAAATCTATGCATAGGCCTAACATATGAGCCCAGCTGGTCAGGACCATCTTGATTTATATAGTATAAAAGACAACAGGTGATAATCCCAGATACTTAGGAGGCTGAGCCAGGAGGATCACAATTTGGAAATCTGGGCAATTTAGCAAGACAGTGAATGTGTTAAGAAATAAAAAAGTATAGGACCAGGCATAGTGGTACACACCTGTAATCCTAGCACTCCAGAGACTGAAGCAGGCAGGCCATTAATTTGAGGCCAGCCTTGGGTACATGGGCAATTCAAGGTTAGTCTGAATTACATAGTGAGATCCTGTGTTAGAAAAAGACTGACTCAGTGGTACCACACACCTGAATTCAATTCCAAGGATCACAAAGGAAATTACAGTTGATAGTCTGGGCAAGGTGGTACATGTCTATAATCTTAGCACTTGAGGGGCCAGGGATTTAGCTCAGTGGCTTAAGCGCCTGCCTGGCAAGCGTGAGATCGTGAGTTCGATTCCCGGTACCAAAAAAAAAAAAAAATCTTAGCACTTGGGAGGCTGAGGCAGGACATTCACCATGAGTTCAAGGACAGCCTGAACTACATAGTTAATTCAAAACCAGCCTGAGCTACATATCAAAACCCTGTCTCCTGGCTAGGGAACAAAGTCTCAGTTTTCTGACCTACAAAATGAAGTTGATAAAAACAAAGTATGCCTTTCAGAGTCACTAAGAGTTACTAAATATGAGAGAAAATACATGGAAAGTACTAAACACAATGCTTGGTTTATGCTTATAAACTGATTTATACAGGTATCATAAGTAACAGGTAAATGGCAGATAATGATGACAATGAATACACTGTCTACTAGGCAAAATAATTTTTATGATTAATAACAAATCCACCATTACTGACTTTCGAACATGTTAAGAATATATAAGGGCTGGGAATTTAGCTTAGCGGCATAAGTGCCGGCCTTGCAAGTGTGTGGTCATGAGTTCAATTCCTGGTACCGAATTAAAAAAAAAAAAATAGAATATATAATAATCGATCCCCAGTAC
>PVJX010049852.1:0-10897 GCA_004027295.1 Dolichotis patagonum | reverse complement strand
TCACCTGGACGTGCCTCTGCTTCAGCAGCGTCTCGTAGCGGTTGGAGGGCGGCAGGTGGATGGTGGCTCCCTGATTCTTGCATTCTGATCGTAACCGTTTATCAAGCAGCAAACTGGTACAGAAAGAAGATGGTATTTTTCACACACTGACTTTCTATGGAAATTTCAGGCCAAATTACACAAGATCTAGTATCAGAGTTACAAACCCACACCCACCTTCCAGCCATAACTTTGTAATATGCGAATATCTGGTCCGCAAGCTTATAAACAAACTGGTCAAAACACAGATTCACCTGCAGGGAAAGAAAGCACACAGAAGATTTCAATTCCCTAAAGCAGTAGCAAAGGATACAACTTAAGAACAAGGTCTTTTAAGGTAATGAACTGAGGCTCTTATTAGAATAAAGTACAATGAATATTACTGCACATTAAATAAACTGAGGTGTGGCCAAGAGTGACCACTACCCACCTTTTACTAGAAAACTATACTAGAAGTGTCTTTGCTGAGCAACCAGAACACTCCTGCCTCATAAATGCAAGGCGATAGGAAGAAGTCTCCCTTCACACACACTCTGGGGTCAGGTGGGCGCTGCCTCCCTGCTGGAGTGCACCTGCCGAGCTCTTTCCCAGCAGCTGCTGTCCAAGGGCATCTCCAGGTTCCCCTGGAACAGGACCTCTGCTGCAGAGAAGGTCAGCTGGCACCTTCCACTGCAACCACGCAGGGGACACGTGGGCCCCGGTTATGGGGCCCCACCCATGGGGCTGCTACTCACAAGAAACTCAGCCCTGCTTCCTGGGTTAAAAAAAGGCCTCGTTCTCTCAATACTCAGAGGTGAGGAAATGTGATTACAGACCCTCAGAAGGGACCTAGGTGCCGAGTCTCACCTCTGCCTCGATCTCGTCATAGAGAAACTGCTTGTTGAACCGGGTGAGTGCGTAGTGGGCGCTGTCATTGTACAGGTCCAGGGAGTAGAGCACGTACCTGTGGAGGGTGGGTGGTGGTCACTCCCAGCCCCATGACCTGCAGCAGCCATGGCTACTTCCTCACGGAAAACTTAGCTCCCATGCAGGAAAAACCACTCTATCTCAAAGGCTAATCTGTGTCTCACGGAACCCCTCTACCGCACCCCCCAATACAGGCAGGTCCCACAGGAGGAAATGCTCATTGAGGCCACAGACAGGGGCCTCCACCTACAGCATTCCCACTGTTTACAAGCATGCAGTATGTTCTGAACAGTAAAAATAAGTTTGGAGCATCTGTCACACCTAGAATGACCTAGATAACAATAACGGCGTGGATATTTCAAAACAGCTGGAGGGGTGGGGTGTAGCTCACAGAGCATGTGTGTAACACACACCAGGCCCTGGATCTGATCTCCAGCACTGCAGAAACCCCTCACAGAAACAAAACAGTACAACTAACAAAACCCCTGCATGGGAGGGGTCTTCCAATGGTCTCCCACAAAGAAATAAATGAGGTAGGTGGTGACGAGTATCACACCTTACCCCGATTTGACCACTCTGTAACATATAACTGTGTTGAAATAGCAACAAATATGTCCAATTACTATACAACAGTTTTAAAAAGTGAATTTGAAACCAGGGACTTAGCGGCATAAGTGCCTGCCAGGCAAGTGCTAGGTCATGAGTTCAATCCCCAGTACCAAAAGAAAGAAAGAAAGAAAGAAAGAAAGAAAGAAAGAAAGAAAGAAAGAAAGAAAGAAAGAAGAATTTGAAAGACAAGTTATTTTCTTATTTTAATAACGAACAGTCAAAAACCATGCCTTCCCATGCCTTCCCGGCGGCAGCCATGCGTAACAGAAGAATCAAGAAGCCAAACCACACAAGCACCCCCCCGCCAAGCAACTGGCTGATTCGGAGGAACTCAGGCTGAGATGATAGCAACTGAAGTAAAAAAAAAAAAAAAAAAAAAATTAACCTGATGCTTGTACTGTCTGACTGACTTCTCAGGCCTGAAGCTGGCAGTCTGAGCATCTATCTGGAGGGTCACAGTATGCATGAGAGCAACTGTGCAGGATCTCCCCTGGCTCGTTTCTGGATTCCAGGGTTTTGTTCCATTTTACTGTTTTGTTTTATTCCTTTATCTGGTAACCTGAGCAGTTACTTTGAAGGTAACAATATGCAATATTGTTAAATTCCTATCATCTTGTTTTGAAAACCTGTATTGCTATTGTTGCTTTGTCTTTTTTTTTTTTCAGTTTGTTTGCTTGATTTTTCTGGGCTTTTTCTCTTTATAATAAAAAAAGACATTTCTCAAAAGACATGTAAATGTCTAATACATAACAATGTACTCAATATTAAACAATGACGTATCATCTCATCCCACTTAGAATGTCTACAGTCAAAAAAACAAAAAATGCTGGCAAGGATGCAGAGAAACTCAGTTTAGGATTGTAAATCAGTATAGCCAGTATGGAAAACAGTACAGCAGTTCCTCAAAAAAAAAAAAGTAAAAATTTTATTTTTATTATAGCCATAGTAACTGGGGTGAGATAGGTTACCGTAGTATTGAAATGCTGAGCATTTTTTCATGTACTTCTTGGCCATTTGTATATCTTAAAAAACATTTATTCAGATGATTTCCAATTTTAATCAGATTGTTTCTTAATTTTGCTGCTAGTTTCTTTTTTAGTTCTTTAAGTACTCAGAGGAAAAATTCCTATTTTAACACTAAATTTTTTAGTAATAAACTGTCTAAACAGAGTCGGTATGACAGTCTTTGAAGTACTAGGCCAAGGCTGGAAGCCCATCTGCCCGCATCTGTGCCCGGGCCAGCGGCAGCCAGGAGCTGGGGAGGCGCCATGAGAGCAGATGACCACAGAGGACAGCCGCTGAGA
The DNA here is from genome assembly GCA_004027295.1 of Dolichotis patagonum. Lineage (NCBI taxonomy): Eukaryota > Metazoa > Chordata > Mammalia > Rodentia > Caviidae > Dolichotis > Dolichotis patagonum. The sequence continues at coordinate 8,039 of PVJX010049852.1, read as the reverse complement.
GCCTGAGCTGCCACGCTGTCCCAGCGTGGCACCAAGTGGGAGGCAAGGACCCTGCCCAACACTCAGGGCTCCGGGGGACCCACTGATGGTCCTTAGTGGTTCACACAACACCCCATTTTCTATGGCTTTCCTGTCCACAGGCATTCTGTTCTACAAGACTGATTCCATAGCCCGACTCAGAATCCTGACCCCAGAATGAAGCTGATCAATAGATACTTCTTCCTCACTTCTCTGGTCAGAGGCTGCACCCCGAGGGGGCAGGCCAGTCAGGGGGTCTGGGCCCCAAGACTCAGGTGCTCCAAAGGCCGAGGCTCAGCTCAGCGCCCTGGTCCAGCTTCACCCGCACAGTGTCGCCCAGCACCATGCAAGGGAGGAGCTTGCCCAGTTTCACTGCCTGAGCTCCTGGCTTCAGTCCGAAGCCAAGACAGTGACTTGCCCTCGCCTCTGCAGCCTTGCCCAGGGAACGCGATTTCCAGTGCACAGCCGACCATGGTCCAGGCACCTGCACCAGAACCCAGCGCCGGACAGGCAGCCTCCGAGACACTCACTCCATCATTGAGGCCTCCTTGGTCTCCAGGATGTGGTCAGTCAAGATCCAGGGCATGGACATCTCAATGGGGAACTGAATCCTCCTGCCCATGGTTAGCTCCAGGAAGAACTCTCGGAACCACAGCTGTGATAGATCACAGCACTGCTGCAGAGTTTCTTGAGGATTAAAAGAGCACTGTGTTAATTTCCACGCGTAGAAAAAGATCTAGCAGACAGCACGAGTGGGGCTGAGTGTGAGGCACAACTCCACATTCAGCCCCGAGAGACACACACACACACACACACACACACACACACACACACACGGCATGGACACAAGCAGGGTGGGGCCACCAGGAGCCTTTCACTGGACGGGGACAGCACGGCATGGCCCTGCGCATTTTGAGCAGTCAGCACCCTCCTGCCTGCTAGAGGTACTGTGCCAGCCCACCGCGGGGGACCAGGGGTGGTCTTTTGGACAGCAATGAAAACAGCACTACAGGTTGAGCATTCCTAATGTGAAAGTCAGAAATCCAAAGCATGCCAGTCTGAAGCACCACGCTGACACATGCTGTTGAGCACCACGAACCTGAACCCGCAGGTGGGCCGGCATCGAAGTGCAGGTGCAGCAAAGCCAAGGCATTGCCTGTGTTGCTGAATGACAGGCCCACACTCAGGGAATGCACTGTTAGGTGACTTTGCTGCTGTGCTTACACAGTCCAAGGTGATCATGACATCAGCAGGTGATACCCCTTACGGGACCACGGTCAGAAACACCTGTCATTGCTGGGCCTGGTGGTGCACACTTATACTCTCAGCACTTGCAAGGCTGACGCACAAAAATCGCCCCAAATTCAAGGTCAGTCTGCCCTGCATACTAAGTTCAAAGCCGGCCTGAACTACACCTGTCACTGCCTGAAATGCCATCGCACAGTGCAAAATCACCTCGGCCCGTGTCAGAAAGTGCATGTGAAACCTCAACGAGGTTGTGTTGACACACTCAAACCCAGACCGTGGTGGTGATGGCCTTGCTGCTGTGAGGCAGGCAGTGGTTCTGTACACAATTTCTTGTGTACAGTGAGCCACTCAACTGTGTATTTAAGTGGACTTTATGCTGTCTAAAATAGCAGAGCTATAAAAAAACACCCCAAATGAATTTCCTTTTTACACTTGGATTCCATCCCCAAGAGCTTTCGCTGTTGCTGCGGGGGTCCAATCCACAGCCTGCAGGCCTGGCCCAGGGCTCTACCACAGAGCCACGCCCCAGCAACAGCTTCCGCTGTATATATGCAAGGCCTCCCACATCCAGAGAAAAATCCAGAATGCAAACATTTCTTCTCTCAAGCATTTCAGATAAGGGATACTCAACCTGTACTTACTTTTACTTAAGATAAAAACCAATGTTCGGGACTTAGCATTACATGAACACTCAGAGGAGCTCTAATTAAGGAAACCCTAGACAGATTTAAAAAATAATTATCTGTCCTTTCACAGGACTGAGGGCAAAAGCATTCTATTCCAATGCCTTTGGGACCCGCCAACTCAGAGAAGCCTCCCGATCTGAGGAGGGGCGGGTGGGGATGGCTAGGGAGGCTGCAGGCACACCTGGGGCAGGGCACACCCACTGTGGCAGATGGCTGGGTGTCACCAAGCAGGGCTCGCTTGGCTCAGTGCACATGCTTGGCCCTGTCACTGCCCACAAGGGCCTTTCTGCTGCTTGTCAACGCCCAGCTCTCCACCCAGGTGACGGGTTACACTGGCTGTGCTCCTGAACCCGTGTGGGTTGACTGACTCACACTGCTGGGCCAGCCACGCCCCCTCAGCCCTTGTCCTGGTAAGGCCACGCCCCCCCAAGGCCATGGCAGAGCCAAGGACAGTGAGGCCAGCAAGGGAGCCTCGAGACACCCAGCCACCACGCAGGTTAGGACACAGCACGGCCTGGGTGTAGGGACTGGGGCGGGGTGTCAGGCAGGCGGAAGCGTTCTAGTATGTTAGCGGTGTTAGAGCATGCCGGGCCGGACTCTGGTCAGCATTGTCTCTTACCACTGAAATTTATCAAGTGAGTGTAGAAGAATGACTCTCGATGGAATTTTTCTATGTCCAATATGGTGGGCCCCTCAAGGCTACTTCTCAAGGTTTTCTTGGAACCACTTTTATCTGCAATGAGGGACTCTAGCATGGTTCTCACCATGTAAAGCTGTATTATCCAAGAAAACATTTGTAGGGGAGAAAATACACATGGTACATTAGTTATGCCAAACTCAGAGACACCACGGAGAGGAGGACTGCTCCAGGACACCCTGCCGGGCCGGGCCTCAAGCCCCATACCCGAGCACTCAGCACCCGTGGCCAGTCCTAGGGGCAGGGGGGCCTGGGCACTCATCTAAGTGGCCAAGCATCTGCTGTCTGGGGAGAAGAACAACCTGCAGAGGAGCGGTTCACCTCTGTGCCATGAACATCAATGAGAAAAACAAACAATGTCTTACCACCAAAGGTTAAAAGAGGCGGATAGGTGTACGACTGCCTCAGAAACGCGTTTACCACATGCAAGAGCCTTTCCATGCCCAGAGACTTGAGCTGCCGGAGCAGCTCGGCAGAGCTCAAGGACTCGGCCATGGTGCGCACCAGGTAGAGCTAGACACGGACAGACAGGGAAGGAGAGGCAGGAGAGAGCCGTTAGTCACATGGTTCCCACGCCCACAAGGGGACACAAGGACGGATGCACAGGACAGAGCCCAGGAGGGCGGGGCCTCCTGTCACGGCCCCTGGATGGCCACGCCCCAGGAATGGGCCAAGGGCCTTCCCCCCAGTGCCCCAGGCTCCCACAGACCCAGCTGCATGCTTTGCTGGTGACTGGAGAAGGCAGAGAGAAAAGATTATAAAGCCTTTATGGAGAGTCCAGGTCTCAGGAAAGCAGACGTGACACCAGGTATGAGGGCCGAGGAGAGGAGCTTCGGAGAGGCCCGGGCACACGGAGAGCGGAAGGCAAGCAGGAGAGACCGAGACACACAGAGGCAGTGCTCAGCTCCCCATGCTCCGTCTTTAGCGATGTTCACTGCACACTCAACATCAAATCACAACTACACATGTAAACGCATCAAGACACGGGTGTGAATATTACAGTCAGACGTCACCACACTGGGGACAGAAGCGGAAAGGAGGTCATTTGCTCCTGGGGTGTACGGACAGACCAGAGACTTGGGGCCGTCTCAGTTAATGTCCAGAGTAACATGGGCGTGCCCAGGCATTCCACGCCTGGCCTCGCTGGCCACCGCCCACCCAGATGGATCTGGCCCCAGGGGGCAGGGGGATGAGAACCTGTGTGCTCGAGGGTCCCACGGCTCGGCGTGGCACTTTGATGTCGAAGCCGCTCTTGGGGTCTTTCTCTCCCCGCAGAGCAGGGTCATTGAAGGGCTCGTGTCCAGTCTCCCAGTCACACACGGTCTTCCTGATGGCCTGCAGGACACTGAACAGCCCATCAAGTTCTCACCAGGGCCTCCCGAGATCACAGTGCTCCTCACCTCAGAAACAGCTGCCAGGTAGCCGCTGCGCCCGTGCCACCAGCTCCCGAGTGCAGCGAGGGACACTAGCCGTCCGTGCACGGTGAGATGTTAGAACACGGAGCTCCCGGAGGCATTATGCTCTCAGGGGCCTCAGGCTCGCTGCAGTCGCATCAGTTGGCCCAGAAGCAGCGCCTTATCCCCAGGACCCTCGCCAGGCAGCCCCGGCGGAGGCCGAGGGCAGACCTTGGGGCCCAGTGGCCTCCTGCAGCCCAGCCTTGCATTTCCTCTGAAGGCAAAGCCACCCACAGAATTGAGACCAGGCTTGTGCAGACAGAGCCCCACTGTGTGGAGACACCTGTGGGTGGCACTTGAGGACCAGAGGGGCCTTGTGCTGGGCCTGAGCACCCTGTGAGGGAAGTTCTGGCTAACACCCAAGGAACTGACTTGACTCTCAGGCCCCAGGTCTCCCAGGCTCCAGAGCCGGGTCTGTTCTTCATCAAGGGCAAACGACGTCCTCAATACCTGGTGTGCCTCAAACAGATTCCCCTGAAAGACCATCCTGCCCCAGCCCGGGCACACAGCTGTGCTGTCTGATCACACGACTGCTGAGCCTCGGCCGGACAGCAGCAGTGGACCTCACTGAGCCCCAGGTGACAGAAAGCAACCCACGTCCAGTGTCACTTATCTGAACCACTTGGGACCGGGAGGGTCTTTTTGGTTTCTGGATTTTTAAAGTTCTGGAATATGTGCATACATATATAGTTATCCTGGAAATAGGTTCAGGTCTATACAGGAGATTCATTTTATGTTTCACACACACAGAGCGAAGGTAGTATTATACAACATTTGAAATGATTTCGTGTATTAAAAATTGTATATGAAGTGCAGGATGGGGCTAGGGAGTGCCTGCCTGGAAAGTGCAAGGTCCTGACTCGACCCTTGGTACCAAAAGAGAGAAAGAAAGCTAAAGAGCAGAATGGAATTTCCTACTGTAGCATCATCCCGACACTCAAAAGTTTCTCAGATTTCACAGCATTTCCAGTGTCAGGATTCTGAATTAGTGTGCTAAACCTGTATAAAAATTTACTAATGCTAGAAACTGTACCCTGCTGGGTATCAAATATGTTACCCATAAGGCTTCAGTAAGTCAAGTCCACACATGCACAAACCCCTTATTCTACACGGATGCCCTGAAAGACAATCTTGTCTGAAGGGCTCACGGCAAGGGCAGCAGCAGCCCACACCGTGAGCCACTTCCGCTCGATCCACACTGGGCTCTGCTTTTCATTTTGCCCAAGCTGGCCGTGGTTTCAATCCTCGGACCTCAGCCTCCCGAGCAGCGAGGATTATAAGCTGTACACCCAGCTCTGTGTCATGTCTTAAAGGTTTTAGGAGAGGACAGGAGAATAAAAGCTAAGACCCTAAGATGAGGTATTTGAGAGGGGGTGGCACATGGGGCCTTGGGCCTTGAAGGTCAGGTGATCAGAACACCCCCCCATCACACCGCCACACACACACCCGTCCGTGCTGGGCGCTGATCTAGGAGGTGGCTGCTAGTGCCTGACTGGACTAACACGGTGTGTGTGGCTGTAGTCCACCCAAAGCGGGGCTGGGGTTGGCGGCGGCCCCCTGGGCCGATGTGTGGAAGTGTATCTCCCTGGCGGCCTGCACCTGTGACCCCGGGCCTTCAGCTGAGGCTGACCTCTGGATGACATTCTTCTTCTTCCTGATGGCCTGCCGCAGCGGCTCCCGGAGGGTGACCTGGGAGAAGTCCTGCAGGGCGGCGTAGACGGTGTGCCGGATGGCATGGTTAAACACGCTCTCCATCCTGCCCATCAGCACCTGCAGGCCTTTGATCATGGCGATTACCTGCAGGGACAGGGTTTCCATGGTGGCAAGTGACCAGGGACAGCGCTTCAGTGCCCAGCAGTTCTCTCCCTGACCTCCCTCCATCCCCCACACGGCTGCCCGCCTTGGTACAATCCTTCTCAGGTAATGGGCTCAGTATTGTTCTAGGAGCACCTGGAGGACAGGAATGCTTTGATCAAACACACTCTTATTCACTGGGACACAGCCCTGATAGACTCTGGGAGGCTGAGGCAAGAAGATCAAAGGGTGATCCAGCCTGGGCACCTACTCACTTACTGAGCCCCTGTCTCAAAATAAGAAGGGGCTGGGGATGTAGCCCAGCTTGGAGGACCCAGGCTCAATTCCCAGCACCACTAAAACAACAAAAACAGATTCAAGAAAGCAAGTATGATAGTAACTGGAAAACAAAACAGAAGCCATAGGAGTGTATACGCAAACCCCACTGGTTAAACAACGATGGTATAACAAATTAACATGCCGGGAAGAAGACGCAGCAAACTGCTCAAAGTCCACAAGGGCCTCTAGGAACTGTGCTTTCCTAACACTACAGTTGGGTTCCCTTTTTCTTGCCCTTTTTTTTTCTTTTTCTTTTGCGGCACGAGACACTGAACCATTAGGTTTGCAGCAGGAGCGTCATTCCTTCTCCAGGGCAGCGCTTCCTGTGCAGGTAATCCGACCTATGCAGTCACTTTCCTTTTGAGAAACAGTTCTGGTTTGTTACTGAGCCTCAGGAGACAACAAACATTTCAGCAGGGGTGACCACGTGTGCAGCGACACCTTCACATCAGAAAGGCTTGGCTGCTTCTCTTCGGGAAACATTTTAAAACAAGAAGCCGATTCATGGGAATCCTTTAGTAACCCTGCTTTTTGTACCAGCACACACTCAAGATTCAAACAAGTCAAGCTTCTGCACTGAGCTGCACACCCCAGCCTATTTTTTTGTTTTTTGTTTTTTGAAAAAGGGTTAAGTTGCTAAATTGCTAACTGTCCTGCCTCAGCAACCCGGAGTGCTGAGATTACAGGCACCACCACACCTGATGACGGGGAGGTTTGCAATGCATCTACTTCGGAAACTAATGATTTTTATATTACTTACCTCATGAAAAAAAAGAAAAAAGAAAAAATATAGAAAAAGCATTGATCACCTGACCTAGAATGAAAAATGGAGTTACCACAGAGTTTCTAAACGCTAGTGGGTGAGAACACACCTTTGTAGCATAGAAACAAGATCAATGGGACAGACAGATGGGAAGCAAATCCTCATAGTCACAATCAATGGTTCTCAGCAGGGGGCCAAAACTGTTCAATCAGGAAAGATGACCTTCTGACACACAGCCCTCTGCAGCACATGTGCCATAGGTTCACCACCAACAGCCAATTTAGGAATTCACCTACCCAAGAAAGTGAAAGACTTCTACAGTGAAAACTACAGTACTCTGAAAGAGGAGTTTGAAGACGGATGACTCCAGAACATGGAAAGATAGCCTCTGTTCCTAGAGAGAGAACCAATTTTGTGAAAATGAGCTGCTTCTGAAACTGTCACACAGATTTAACACAATCTCAATCAAAATACCCATAGCATACCACACGGAACTACAGAAAACCATCCTGACATCCATTCAGAACCAGAAGAGACCCAGAATAGCAAAAGCAATCCCGGGCAACAAAAGCAAAGCAGCAGGCATCACAATCCCAGACTTCAGGGTGTATCACAAAGCTACAGAGATTAAAACAAAACAAAACAAAACAAAACACACCAGCATGGTACTAGCCCGAAACAGACGTGTCAATCACTGGAACAGAATGGAGGACTCACAAATGTTCGCAGGCATATTCAGTCACCTTATATTTAATAAAGGGGCCAAAATCATATGCTGGGGGAAGACAGCCTTTTTAATAAACAGTGCCGGGGAAACTGGTGATCCACATGCAGAAGAGTAAATCTAGAACTGTATCACTCACTAGTAATGAAGTAAAAATGGACCAAAGATCTAAATATTAGAAAAGAAATACAACCCACTGGAAGACAGAATATATAAAACTTTTGAAGATAGAGGCATAGGCAAGAACTTTCTGAATAGAATCCCAAATGTATAAGAAATAACACTGGGCCAGGGGTTTAGCTCAGCAGCGTAAGTG
>PVJX010049851.1:0-10903 GCA_004027295.1 Dolichotis patagonum | reverse complement strand
CAGCCTAACCCAATCAAGCCTAGGAGACATGGACACAGAGAAAATATAAGCCATACACCTGAAATGCCTGAAATGATATCAACTGAAGTAAAGAAACAACTCTGGGAAGCTATAAAAGAACTCAAATCAGAAATAGTCTCCAGGTAAAAGAAGAAATGATAAATGTAGTAAAAGAAGTTCTGAACATATCTAAAGAAGATATAGTTAAAAAATTAGAGCAACAATGCAAAAAGATGGAAACTATGAATGAAGAATATAAGAAACAAACAGAATGCATGAAGCAGATTCAAAGAGATATACAGGAAATCAAAAATTCCACTGAAATGTGGCAAAACCACCTCAGTGAAAGTGAAGATAGAATTTCAGACCTTGAGACATGATTGCAGCTAGTGAACAGGAAAGGAAAGATCTTTCAAAAATAACAAGGAACCAGGAAATAGCAATTCAATAACTGCAACATGATGCAAAGAAAAGCAACATAAGATTGTAGGTATCAACAAAAAGGAAGGTAACAACACAAACTATAGCAAGAGACTATTTACAGAAGTAATAGCTGAAAATTTCCCAAACATGAGAATGGAAACTGACACACAGATCAGTGAAGCATATAGAACTCCAAATAACAATAACCAAAATAAAACTAAACCCAGACATACAATAATCAACATCCCAGAAATCCAACATAAGAGCAGAATATTAAAAGCTGTTAGAGAGAAGAGACAAATCACCTATAAAGGAAAGCCTGTCAGAATCACAGCAGACTTCTCAACACAAACAATGAAGTCAAGAAGAGCATTGAGTGAAGTATTTCTGATCCTAAAGGAAAACCACTTCCAACCCAGACTGATGTACCATGCAAAACTGTCCTTCATAATGGATGGAGAAATAAGATACTTCCATGACAAAGAAAAGCTGAAGAACTTCATGACCACCAAACCAACCCCACAAAGAATACTGAAAGACGTTCTAGACAGACATAGGAAAAAATCACTAAGCAAGGCAAACAGTTAAATAGAGTGGAAAGGTAAAAAATCAACAGCAGAAGGATAACATGTCAAAAGTAAACCAATATACATATATCAGTTATAACCATTAATGTAAATGGCCTCAATTCACCAATTAAAAGAAACAGACTGGCAGAATGGATCAAGAAACAACATCCAACCATATGCTGCATACAAGAAACCCATCTAACCAAAAGGAAGCTCATAGACTGAAAGTCAAAGGATGGAAAACAATATTCCATGCAACAGGATCCCCTCAAAAAAGCAGGGGTAGCTATTCTGTTTGCAGACAATGTGAACTTCAAACCAAGAATGATCCAAAGAGATGAAGAAGGTCACTACTTACTAGTTAGGGGAAAACTTCAAGAGGAAGAGATAACAATCTTAAATATATATGCATCAAATTTGGGAGCACCCAGCTATACAAAACAAATATTAACAGAAATGAAAAGTCAAATAAGCAATAACACAATTATACCAGGAGACCTTAACATGCTATTGACACAGAGGGACAGATCAACTAGACAGAAAATCAGCAAAGAAATAACAGAACTGAATCACACCTGTGAACAAATGGACTTGATAGATGTATACAGAGTGTTCCATCCAACAGCATCAGAATACACCTTCTTCTCAGCAGTACATGGGACATTCTCTAAAATAGACCATATATTAGCCCACAGAGCATGCTTAAGTAAATGCAAAAGAACTGAAATTATACCATGCATGTTATCGGATCATAGCACCATGAAACTAGAAATTAATGACAAAAGAAACTGCAAAAACTCCACAAACACATGGAAATTGAATAATACACTCCAGAGCAATCAGTGGGTCACAGAGCAAATTAAAGAAGAAATTAAACAATATCTACAAGCAAACGAAAATGCAAACACAACTTACCAGAATCTGTGAGATGCAATGAAAGCAGTCCTCAGAAGAAAATTTATTGCAGTGAATTCCCACATCAGGAAAACAGAATGAACACAAATAAACAACCTGATGCTACACCTCAAAGACCTAGAAAAAGAAGAGCAAGTCAAGCCCAAAGCCAAAAGAAGGGAAGAAATTTAAAGGTCAGTGCAAAAATCAATGCAATAGAGACTAAGAAAACAATACAAAGAATCAATGAATCAAAGAGTTGGTTCTTTAAAAGAATAAATAAGGAAATAAATAAGGAATAAATAAGGAAAAAAGGAAAGAAAAAACTCAAATTCATGCAATAAGTAATAAGTAATGAAAAAGGTGAAATCACTACAGACTCTGTCAAAATACAGAAGATCATCAATACCTATTTTGAAAACCTCTACTCTCATAGGCTTCATAACACAGCAGAAATGGACAGATTCCTAGAAACATACGAATTACCAAAGCTGGGTAAAGAAGATGTAAAATTGCTAAATAACCCAATTTCTATTAATGAACTTGAAAATGTAATTAAATCCCTACTAACAAAGAAAATCCCAGGTCCTGATGGATTCACTGTGGAATTCTACAAGAAATTAAAAGAAGGTTTAATGCTGACACTCCTCAAACTCTTCAATAAAATTGAAAGGGAAACAATTCTCCTTAACTCATTCCTGGAAGCAAACATTACTCTAATATCAAAACCTGAGAAAGACCCAACCAAACAAGAGAACTATAGGCCAATCACCCTAATGAATATATAGGCAAAAATTCTCAATAAAATTTTGGCAAACAGAATGCAGCAAATCATCAAGAAGATTACACACCATGACCAAGTGGGATTCATCCAGGAATGCAGTGATGGTTCAACATATGCACATCAATAAATGCAATCCACCATATCAACAGAGCCAAAAATAAGAACCACATGATCATTTCTATAGATTCAGAAAAAGCTTTTGATAAGGTCCAACACTTATTCATGATAAAAACCTTACAGAAAATTGGAATAGATGGTCTTTACCTCAATATGATAAAGGCCATCTATGACAACCCAACAGCCAGCATCATATTAAATGGCCTAAAACTGAAAGCCTTTACCCTAAAATCAGGAACAAGACAAGGATGTCCATTGTCACCATTCCTATTCAATATAGTATTGGAAATACTAACCATAGCAATTAGACAAGAGAGAGAAATAAAAGGAGTAAGGATAGGAAAAGAAGAAGTTAAATTATCATTATTTGCAGATGACATGATACTCTACATAGGAGACCCCCAGAACTCCATTGAAAGACTCCTAGGTATAATAAATAAATTCAGTAATGTAGCTGGATACAAAGTCAACACTCAAAAATCAATAGCATTCCTATACACTAACAACAAAATCACTGAGAGAGAAATAAGGGAAGCCACACCCTTTACAATAGCATCCAAAAAAAGAAATACTTAGCAATTAATCTTAGCAATTAATTAAAAAGATCTATTCAGGGAAAATTATAATACCCTGAAAAAGAAATTGAAGATGACCTCAGAAAATGGAAATACATCCCTTGTTCATGGATAGGAAAAACAAACATTGTGAAAACGACCATTAATCCAAAATTGTTAGACAGATTTAATGCAATCCCAATCAAAATATCACTAGCTTACCTCACAGATCTAGAAAAAAATAACTCCTAAAATGCATCTGGAACCAGAAGAGACCTAGAATAGCAAAGGCAATTCTAAGCAACAAAGGCAAGGCAGGAGGCATCACAATCCCTGACTTGAAGTTATACTACAAAGCTACTATAATAATATCAGCATGGTACTGGAATAAAAACAGACCTGAAGATCAATGGAATAGATTTGAAGATACAACTACAACCACAAACCCACTCAACCATCTTATCTTTGATAAAGGGGCCAAACATGTCCACTAGAAGAAAAACAATCTCTTCAATAAATGGTGCTGGAAAAATTTGCTCTCCATATGCCAAAAACTAAAACTAGACCCATGCTTATCACCATGTACTAAAGTCTAAATGGATAAAAGACCTAAATATTAAAACAGAGACACTAAATTTGTTGGAAGACAAAGTAGGTAGAAATCTTGAAGGTATAGCGGTAGGTAGAGAATTCATGAACAAGAATCAAACTACATGGGAAATGCTTCACCAAATCAATAACTGGGATCGCATTCTATTAAAGAGGTTTTGCATGTCGAAAGAAATATCCAGCACAGCCAAAAGAAAACCCAGAAATTGGGATAAAATGTTAGTGAACGGTCCCTCAGACAAAGGACTTCTGTCTAGAACATATAAAGAATTTTAAAAAACCAGACCCTCGAAATTCAAAGACACAATCCAAAAATGGGCAACTGAGATGACTACACAGTTCTCAGATGAAAAAATACAAATGGTAAATAAATACATGAAAAAAATGTTCAACATCATTGGTCATTAGAGAAATGCAAATTAAAACAACATTGAGGTTTTATCTCACTCCAGAAAGAATGGCCAGAGTAAAGAAAACTACCACCAACAAATGCTGGAAAGGCTGCAGGGAAAAACCACTCTTCTGTACTGTTGGTGGGAGTGTAGACAGGTGCAACCACTGTGGAGGTCAGTCTGGAGGTTCCTCAAAAAGCTGAGATTGGAGGTCCCATTTGACCCAGCTGTCCCACTTCTGGGCATATTCTCAGAAGAACTGAAAAAATAATACCACGGTGATATATGCGTACCCATGTTTATAGCAGCACAATTTGTAATAGTCAGATCTTGGAAACAACCTAAATGCCCATCAACTGAGGAATGGATAAAAAAGATGTGGTATTTTTATACAATGGAGTACTACTCAGCTATAAAGGATGATCACATTGAGATATTTATAAGTAAATGGATGCAACTCGAGACCATATTCATAAGTGAAATAAATCAAACTCACATGTGTAAATACCATATAGTCTCCCTAATGTAAGAAATGGTAAGAGTACATAAGATACAAAAAAACTCAATAATTACAGTGAAAAGATAAGAATCTGCTTAAAGGGGAAAAATAATATCTCAGGGAAAATGAGGAAAAATAAAATGGAAGGGAAAAGAAAAAATGTCTAAAATTATATAAACACACTTAGGATAGCTAAGATGATTTTACAATGATTGCACTACTATAAGTTCTTGGAACAAAGTAGTTAACACTCAGGATTGGAACAATTGTGCATATTAATGTATAGTGATCTGAGGAACTTTTGAAGATCATTATGTAAAATACCAACCCTAGTTATGCTTATACCACCTTGTTTAGAAGGCCTATACTGTCAGTCTTCACTATTGTTGTTTATATGTCTTTTGTTTTGTGTTTTTCTAGGAATTTGTTTTGTTTTGTCTTGGTTTGTTCTGTTTTTTCCCTCTAATACAGAAAGGATAGGTATACCTGTAGAGACTCATGCATGTAGAACTTCTAAAACGTGTATGAGAATCGATAATACAATGCACAATGAAATGAACAGCTACTTTGAAGAAAAAGAGACACTAAGGTACCCAGTGCTGATTCCGTAGCATCATGATGTGAAATCCAGCAATACTATTATTCTTTGTTCAGAGTAATTTTAGTCTGATTTGTTTTAATTTCAACATACATGAAGGTATGGACAGCTATTTTGAAGAGAATGAGAGACATTATGGCAGCCATTGTTGACTTCCTTATTGTCTGATCTTGAAGACCTAAAATGCTTTCATCATCCTGTTCTGATCAGTTCTATACTATTTTTTTTGTATGAATTCATTGTATGTGAAGATATGGACAACTATTTAGAAGAAAACAAGAGACAATATGATAGACAGTTGTCTTGCTTTGAAATCTGTGTCTCTTACATTGTTATCTTATGATCTGGTTTATTTTGTTTTGCTATGTTTAATTTTACCCTTTTTAAAAAAACATTTAAAAAAGAAACTATACAACCCAGCTATCTCCCTACTATGGTATCTTCCCCCAAAGAGTTTAATTCATCATACTATAGTGATATGTGCAAACTTGTATTTTTAACAGAACAAATCATAATAGTTAAATCCTGGAAACAGCCTGTACACCCATCAACAGAAAACTGGATAAAGAAAATGTGGTATCTACATATAATGGAAAATACTTGGCTATAAAGAATGACACATTTAATACATTAAATAGTAAAATCGATGCACCTGGAAAATATAATATTGAGTGAAATAAACCAGACACACAATGTTAAATACCATATGGTATCTTATTTGAATGAGGCAACATACAAATAAAGAAAATGGTAAAAGATGAATTTGAAAGGGACAAAGAGATGGATCTCTTCCAACAGAGAAGAGACCCAGAGGAACAAAGGCAAGGGGTAAGGAAGAGAGGAAAAGAAAAATAAAGATACACCACTTACAAGAAGCTAATAACCCCTGATTAATGTAAACACTACATGCTATAGTATGAGTTAAAACAGAAAATATCAACAAGCATGAAAAAGGAGACAGGGGAACCAGAGGAAAAGAGAGGAAAAGGAAAGAGGATTAAAAAAGAAACAAGCTATAATATGTACATGTAACCACTCCCCAAGAAGATTGTAAACTGCATTAATAGCAAATATGTACTAAAAAAATTATAAAAAATTTACTTTAAAAATGAACAAAGAACAAAGAAAAGAAAACTTTTTGTAAATTTGTAAAACTTTACTGATGCCATAGAACTTCATGGGTTTGAAAACACAAACTTAGGTATAGTAGGTTATTTACTTCTTCTGAGAAGTGATGAGTATCTACCTCACAGTTTTATTGATAGAATTAAATAAGTTAAAATATTCAAACAGTATTTTATGCAGTGCATGTGTTAGTGAGTACATAATAAATGCTAGAATTGAAATGCAATGTAACATGTTAACATTACATATTTTCAATTATAAATTCTTAAGTTAACTTTTTGTGTCTTATTTATGAAATACAATTGTTTTATAAACTATAGAAAAGAATGACCTTTAAGAAAGTGTGTACTTATACTTTCTTTGGTAGTATAATTTAAAGTTATTTATAAAAAAATTCTAGTTTGTATTTAATTACCTTTAAAGTCACCAGTTTTGACAAAACTTAGAATACTTTAATGTTTCATCATAAATTTAATAATATAAATGAAACCTATGAAGTAATTGCTTTAAATAATTACTTTGTTCTTTTGGTAATTAAAGCCAATCAAGAATTTTTTTCCTTTCTACTATCAAGATGAATTCTATCTTATGTTTTATTGCTTAATTAGAGGATATAAATTAGAGGATATAAATCTTCCCTGCTGGCAAAAATGTTTCATCACTCAAAACCAGCATTACATTGAATCTTTTCCATTTTCTGGTTTGACATTGCCTTCATATAGTGTGGAGCCAGAGTGCCATCTGGTGACCAATAAATTTATCACAAACAGCTGTGCTCTTAGAATTATTGCCTTCATGTTAAGATCTATGACTATTAAAAAATAAAACTTTTAAATGTGTACTTTCAAACATGTATATATTTTAAAAACTATCTTTAAATAAAACGTGGAAGATTTCAAAAATAATAGAGAATGCGCTAAGCAATTAAAATCAACTGGAATATTTGGATTTACAAAAAATTTGGGTACTGTGGCTCACAGTGTAATCCAGGTATTCCAGAGGCTGAAGCAGGAAGATCACCGTGAGTTCTAGGCCAGCCTTAGCTTAATAGTGAGTGCAAGGTTAGGAACTTCATAGCAAAACCTTGTCTCAAAAAACCAAAGGCCAAAACACCTGCTTTTTATATTATAAAATAAAACACTGATTCTCCTGAAAATTAGAGATTTTTCAAGATTCTTCACACAAACTACTTCTTAAAAATCCAGCAACAAAGAAATCATAAAGACATATTATCAACACTGCACAAAGGGAACATGTTTGATCATGTTATAATATTCAGAAGATATAAAGAATAAATTTAAACATCTAAAAAAGTGAAATATTTAGGAATCAACCTAACTAAGAATGTAAAAGGCTTATATGCTGAAAATTATACTACGCTAAAAAAGGAGATTGAAGAGGATATTAGAAAATGGAAGGATATTCCTTGCTCTTGGCTAGGAAGAACCAACATTGTGAAAATGACCATACTCCAAAACTATTATAGAGATTTAATGCAATCCTAATCAAAATAACATTGACATACCTCACAGATCTAGAGAAAACACTCCTAAAATTCATTTGGAAATAGAAGAAACCTAGAACAGCAAAGGCAATTCTGGGCAATAAAGGAAAGGCAGGAGGCATCTCATTTCCTGACTTGAAACTGTACTACAAAGCCACAGTGATAAAGTCAACATGGTACTGGCAAAGAAATAGCCCTGAGGAGTTTCCAAAGATGGCGGACCGATAGGTAGCAGGAGAGTGATCCTCTCTGAGAGAGACAGCTTAAATGCCAGAATAGAACACCCTGGAGAGACCCAAACAGAGAGAAATGGACTCTCTCAACCCAGGAAGAAATTAAAGTGAAAAAAAACCACTCGAATATGAGGTCCTGGGGCTACCATTAGAGAAGCTAAGATCAGCGAGCACAGCGCCCTCCTCGAGCTGGCTGAATGCCTGCCGGAGACCTGATGACCAAACCACACCAATGTGACTGGCTTGAGCGGCCAGAACATGGAGCTGAACCATCCTGTGCACGGCTCGGCAGGACCCGGCCCTACACGCAACCGACCCAGAGGCACTGTGAATTCGCACCGCAGCCACGCTGAAGTTGGAGGTTGGGGAGCCCAGCAGTTCTCGGGGAGCAGCATCAACACACGCTGAGTGATGGAAATAAGACCCTCACATGGGAAAGGGGCAACTGACTGGACAACGTGTTGGATTTGGGCAGGAGAGCCCTAATTCCATAAGGAAGTGGCTTCAGTTGGTTGCTTCCCTCGCCGAGCGGATTGGTGGAATCTGCTTTGACTGGGCTGTGCCCCTGGCTGGGACCCAGTGGGTCACTACAAATTAATTCCCTGAGCTCAGCGCACACTGATGCAGTGAAGGCCTGCACAGGTTGACTGGCCCAGAGGGGAGGAGCCAGCGCACACTGACCTTGCTTGAACTTCAATCCCTGAGAGTGGATGGCAGAGGGCACAAGCTCCTAGCCTGTGCCCTCTAGAGGAACTTTAACCATCAAGAAAAGGGGCTGGGAATTGCACTATACACTTGTATGGAAGGAATCGAAAACATGACAAGAGGGAGAAATAAGAAAAAACCCCCAGCCCCCAACACTGAGAACATTGATCCAGGAGAGGTAAATACAAAAGAGATTGAGGGCAGCGAACATGCGACATCAAACACAGCATTAGTGGACATAAAGAGATATATTCAAGACCTCGTAAGCGGGACCAAAACTGAAATATTAATTCAAATTAAACAAGAGATAAGTAGATTAATAAAAGAAAGGCTGGGCACCTCTCAAGAAGGCACAGACAGAAGAATGGAGGAACATAAAAGGAGAGAAACATTTAATGAAGAAAACAAAAAAAACCCTAGAATTCATGAAGCAGATTCAAAGAGATTATCAGGAAACTAAAGACTCCATAGAAAGCTGGCAAAACTGCTTGAAAGAAACCAAAGATAGACTATCAAAAATTGAACACAGGCCTGCAATGTGGGGTCACGAAAGGGAAGATCTCTTAAAAATAACAAGGGAGCAGGTAGTAACTATACAAAGACTAGAAGATTACAAGAGGATCTATAACTTAAGAATAAAGCATGTGAATGAAGAAGCAGGAGTCAAAACAGAGGAATTGCAAAGGCTATTCACAGAAATCATTAAGGAAAACCTCCCAAGCATAACAAAAGGAAATGATATGCAGATGTATGAAGCATATGGAACTCCAGCCACCTACAACCAAAACAGAGCTACACCTAGACACATAGTAATCAAGATCCCAGAAACTCTATATAAGAACAGAATATTAAAAGCCATCAGAGAAAAGAAACAGATCATCTATAAAGGAAAACCCATCAAAATCATGGCAGACTTCTCAACACAGACCATCAGGTCAAGAAGAGCTTGGAGGGAAGTAATTCAAGCACTGAAGGAGAACAATCTCCAGCCCAGATTGATGTATCCTGCAAAACTGTCTCTAGAAATTAATGAAGAAAAAAAGATGCTTCCATGACAAAGAGGAACTAGGAGAATTTATGACCACCAGTCCAACCCTACAAAAAATACTGAAGGACATTTTAGAGAGAGAGAGAAAAAGAATATGAGCATTTCAGAAACAGTGGCAGAGAGGCCTCAGTGAACGGGGCAGACAGTAGAGTGGAACAGAAAAAAAGACAACCAATGGCAGAAAAATAGAATAGCAGAAATAAGGCAGAGAAGATTGGCTGTAATCTCTAGTATAGATGGCCTTGAAATATTAACAGAGAGAAACACAGGCAGAGTAGATTAGGAGATAGGGTCCATTGAGATGCTCTATATAGGGAGGCAGTGGGACCCAAAACAAGCAGTGCACCCCATGGGAGTGAAAGGGGAGGAACTGGCTAAAAAAGGGAGGCAGAGGATATTGTTAATTGGGTAAAAACATTTAAAATTTACATTATTCTCATCACTCTGCTTGGATGGATTACATGCTGTTCCAGTTTGTCTACTTATTATACTAGACTTGAGGACATGGTCAGCTATCCCAAAAATAAGAGGACATATTATGGTAATCATCCCTAATTTCCTATTAACTTAATCTGAAGCCCTTTATAAGTTATACTGTCTTATTATGAATGATCTTATTTGAATTTGGTTTGTTAGAGTGCTACTTTGTATTGACTGATTTTATTTAAATCTGTTATGATTGATAGCATCAAGTCTAAGAGTATAGGCAACTACACTGAAGATAACAAGATTCACTAAGATACCCACTCTGGTTTGATTATTACTTGCTTTTGAAGTCTTATAATGTCTCCAATGCTTCGTTTTTATTAATGTTGTTATATACTGCTGAGACATCATGGTGACCATTGT